>APFE030250866.1:6330-69792 GCA_000404065.3 Pinus taeda | reverse complement strand
TTTCTTCTCATCCGCCATGGGAGGTCGTCGAGATTTGCGAGGCTGGTCTTGCAAAGGTTCGACCAGTTCAAACCCTAACTCCTTATATCTCGACCTCGTTGGGGACATGCAAAGAAAAACAAAGAAAAAGCAGACCGCTATGATACCACTGATCCAGATTTAAACAAGAACACAATAAAATACAGAGATAACCATAAAGAGAGATATGCAGCGGAAATAATACTTCATTTCATTACTATAAAATACTGAAATGTGCTTACAAACAGAAATGGAAATAAACTAGCTAGGGCGATGGTAGCTTATCTCTGAGAAGAGATGTGGTGGCTACATGCCTATGAATTGTGTTACTATGAGGCTCGAAGGCCTATTTATTGTTGAGAAATAATGGAAAACCCTTCGCATTCCAAAACCTAACCCTAGAAGATGAAACGCCAAATTGTGGGCCCCGTTTTGGGTAAGTTGGTACATTAACTTCCCAAGGTCGTGAATTGGTTGTATTATCTCCGTTTGACACGCATGATAGCCTGTTGGAAAGATCCCTTCGAGGACTACGACGGAAAAGACAATTTTTTATAGATAAGTCGTTGGCGGTAGATTTCCCAAAAAACATCGTTTAGGGCCTCAAAACGGCTCCGGATGTTTAGGACCTAAAAAATTGCTAAAAATAGTAAACTATGTTATAATTAAGTAAACTAAAAAATTGAAAGAGATAGTTGTGGGGGTCCAAATGGGATAGGTGGGTGGCCACCAACATCCACCTGGATCATTCATCAAGCACTCAGGTTCATCATTGATTCAGTTCCAACTGTGCACCATAACCCAATAACCTGTATTCTAGATCTTGCTCTTCATTAGATATTCAATTCATGAGTGCCTTTGCCTAATGATCTTCTCCTCCTTTTATAGTCTTAGGCCTTACTCAATACCATGGTCCAAAACCACTTATAATCAATACCTTGGACCAAATACCTGGAGTCAACACTTCGGACAAGATAGCTTGGACCAATACCATGGATCAAGATACCATGGACCAAATACCACAGACCAAAACTAAGTTTTCCAACATGTATGTGCCTTCCCTTGCATGAAAGTGTGTGTGTACATTGTACGCGCCCTTTGTTCTGCGAACCCGTGTGTACACATGACTTGGACACTGGGGAACCTGTGTATACTTCTCTTTCTTCATTCTATGATCCTGGACTGTGATCTATCATCTGTGTGAGTTGCCATCAAGGACAACATCTGTGTCATAGTGCCAAATCTATATCATAAATCCAACACGTGGGTCGTAAGGTAATGCCTGGACCACAATGTCTCACAGAGGCAAGTAACATAATTCTGTCAATAGCAAGGGTTTGATTAATGCATAGAGTCAAGGAATGTGTACGAGAGGTTCCAACACTTCGAAGGGAAAGGAAGGTGAAGATCAGTTCCAGGTTGAAAGAGATCTGTCTCAACTTGGCTAGGAACACACCACACAAAGGACATGCACAACTTCCAGCGGAGTAGTCCACTTGGATGCAATAGTCACAACATACAAGGTAATATAAGATGAAAAAAACTCACAGATCAGTTCGATACATGTGTGATGGTTGATATAGCGAGGTTCATAAGAAAGGTTTGTCTAGTGTCTAGAAGATCAGTCAACATAGACAGTGACAACATTAACAACATATGCAACACATTAACAACAAGATTCATATAATTGCATACAAATCAGTTCATATACAAGTTTTTAAGTTAAACAACATATATCATTAAGACAACTGGAACAGTCCAACTACAATAACAACATATGCATGAAAATGTGATAGATCTTATTATTAAAGAAGTGTAAGTCACAATCATGCAATACATCATGTAAACCTACTAGCCCCAATAGTGGAACGTTACAACCACATCCGCCCGCTCCTCCAAAGAGATGTACTAGCTCCATGCAGTGGATAAGCCAAGGCACATTATAATATTGTCCAAGCCTTCTTCAAGATAGTCTTAGTAGAAGCTTGGTTGACGAAGAGCCTTTACAATGAGTTATGAGGGACTATTTATAGCAAAGGCTGGGGTGACCCTTAACATTCCCCTTTATGACAGTTCAACTACCCTCATGACTCTTCACCTACTGTATGACTGTTACATCCAACTATTGACACTCGACTTACACTTGACATGACTCAACATTACAATGCACATGTACTCATGTGAGACAACATGGCTTGAGCAAGCCTTGCAAGACGTCATTGACACTCATTCTGTTGTGGTGAGACCAAATATTTGACATACTTGTGATGGTGAAGTTGGTGAGTTGATGCTAAGCTTGGTCATCCGTGATGGTGTACATGCACCTCATGGTGATATCTTGCTGAAGCAAACTCTTGCCTTCGTTGCAACCAGTGCATTAGTTCGGCCCATTTATCCAACTCGTCTGCTAACATGCGCATGGTATTCTTGGGTACGGCTGAACCAGCAACACACTGATGCATAGTGTCAGTGTTGATCTTCAAGTGTGTCTTGGTGGTCATGTGCATCAACTTGTTGAAGTGCATGTTCAACCCCAATTGGTCTTGCTTCTTGTCTTCACCTTGGTGAGTGTGTTGAATGGGTTAGATTGCATGCGTGTGCTCAACGACATGCATGCTGTTGGATCCTTTGCATCTGATCAACAACACTGCTCACCATGTTTTCTCCGTGTCAACTGCTGGGATGGATCCTTACCTTGTACTGGCACAATTTCATCTGTGAGTGCATGTTGCACCCATTGTTGTTCCTGTTCCTGCTGCAACTCACTGGATTGTTTGTGCAACTTCATGTTCTTCTTGAGTTGTTGCTTCAGTGCCTGCAACTCCTTCTTTGTTCCATCTTCTGCCATCACACGATCTTCATGTCACGTCATCACTTCATAGCCTAAGTCTCCAAAGTTACTTTCATTATCAGTGGATCTGCTTGATCTTGAAACTTTGCTCTGCCTCTATGTTGTCAACAACCTTCCTCTTGCATTCACAGTGTTTGTTGTGTTTGTTGCATTCACTATGTTTGTTGCATTCAGTACATTTCCTTCAGTTGTTGTTCATGATGCTGCTCATTGTGATGTTGTTGCTTGATGTCCTTTTTCATGAACAACTTGATGTCTTCGTGAGTAGGTAAGCTCATGGACACTTGATCGACTGCATCCCCAAGGGTGCTCTGAACAGTGTCTTCATCTCTCCTCTCTTGGAAACCATTGTACCTATGCTGGTGAGAGGCAGATGAACACCTGTGATACTTGGAGACATGGCAACACCCATAGCAAGAAATTTGTCAGTTAAAAACCAAAATGAACATGAGAACTAACTTGTAACATACCTGGGTGAATTATCATGAAGGTTGCACAATTTTGGTGGGGAGGTCGGGAGACCGACTGCCAAGGATGCACAAGGCACAATCTGGAATGTTAAGATACTAACTAACTACTGGAACTACGCAATGCATAGTCCAACTTGGCAATTGGCTGTTGGAATTGCACAATGCACGATTCCAGCCAGGAAAGACTATTGGCCCAGGGACAGATTTGCGCAATTTTTTGGGCCAAGAAGCCACTAACCTCTAGAAATGTGCAATTTAGTCCTAAAGTCCAGTGCTAGGAAGGAATATGCAAATTTGGAGAGGAAGGTGAGCCTTCCTTTCCTAGATTTCCTAATGCAGCCTTGGTGAAGGCAAAGCTCAGGCCAAGGTTGGCCCGACTCAGTGATGGGAAAATGAAAGCAAGTAAGTCAATGAATGCATGGTGACACTAAGTGATAGAATAAGTGATTAAAAATGCATGCAAACATGAATGAAATATTTGGAAAGCATATCAACATGCATGTGGGTGACGCAGTTCATCGGTTGTGCAAAAGTCCATGCAAAACAGTTTCATGCATGCGAGAGTAGTGAGATAGCAACAAAAACTGAAACAGAGCTAGAACAATATAATATATGTAAATGATAGCAAGCGTTCAAAAAAATCAAGAGAACATTACTCACACAAGCGAAAACCCAAAAAGTGATAGAAATGCAACACAAGGCATGGCAAGTAGGCTTACCCTAAAACAACTGAGCTGAATGTGCAGACTACTCCTAAATGTCATGTGGGGTGTTAGAGCTACAAGGTTGATGTGAGGAATGATATTTGCAACATTCAGTTGATGATTTTTTATAATATTGAGGTTGTGACGCACATGCCACAAATCTAGGGGAAGCGACACTTGGTGGGAGGTTTTTGAATTACTCCTTGCATGTAACCTCCAACTCCTAAACACAGATCCTTGAGACAAGGGATGTCTCTGCATGTTGCCTTGGGAGAAGTAGTCTATGCATTCAATTCTATTTTTCTCGATCCTGGAGGGAACTGGTCAACTTAGCTACACATGTAAGTGACTTATCGACTACTAGAGAAAAATGTGTACTTTTGGCTAGGAGTTGGGCTAGATGCCCAAGAGATTTGCATAATTTTTTGGCAGAGCAACTGAATACATCCTAGATTTGTGCAAATCCAGGGCTGAAAAACATACTACTGGGAAATTTTGCGCAAATCCTATTCGGGGGTTGGTTGGCAAGATTCCACAATCCTGGAGCCCAGCAGGCCGTGAGAGAGGATAATGCAAGTCCTAGAGGGAAGGTTGGTTGCCCTCCAAAAATGAGCAATTTTCAAGGGGGAGTTACTGAGCCTACAGCTGGACCAAGTCTGGGTGAGCAGCCTGTGAAGGGAAAATATCAAACTATGGTCAACAGGCTGCCTTTGAGCAAGAAAGACACTGAAGCTTGAGGACTTAACCAGGAAAGGAAAGTTGTTGTGAAGGTTGGTAGGGAGGCTCCAAAACAGGCTAAGGAAAAAATTTGGAGGGTGGTTGTAGCCACTACAACACAATCATACTATGTACTGGAGCTTTATAACATAGCTCATTACGACACTTACAAATAACCACATATACACATACACATTTTCTTCAACCATAAAATAACCATACTTTCTATGGAGATTTATAAACTAGCTCAATATGGTATTTACAATCATATACACATATATACATATGCACATTTTCTCAACCAACAAATAAATGTATATGATGCATGTATCCACAACAAGGGAATCTAGAGGCTCACACATCAACCCTAAAAGTAATACCAGGATTCACCTCCTTCCTGTAAGTCCGGAATCCACTATCAAGTCAAAGTTTCATCCAATCTCCAGCGCTACAATCCAATGCCACTTGTCCTTTCAGTGAAAAGTTATCGTCTCATTGTTCTAGGGTGCACTCCCAATGTGCATCTAGTTCCATCTCGCAATGCTCATGTCCAAAATATATCCATCCCCTCCCTTCCCTTCTCTGCTACATAGTCCTTTGAGCAATCAGGTCAACCCTTCCGTGCAGTCACTCACCTTCCAAGTTTTTATGGCAGCCCCATCCAGCTTCCTCACATTGAAATATAGAAAAACCAAGGCATATGTCTACCTCAAAAACATCATACTAATCATAGCATGCTCATGGAAAAAAATGGACACTATTGGGTACTAGTGTCCCACAATGGTCGTGCTCCTAAAGTACTCTACCAGCATACTGCTACATGTTCCAATTTCTTTCACTGTTGCTGCTAATTCTTGTGGTCGATTTCAGCCACTCAACTGGCCATTTCCTTGCTTCCTGTACCAAGCACATAACTTCCATTAGATTAAAATAAATTGAAATAAATTCACATCATACCTCATTGGTAGCTCGTCAATAAGGTACATTTGCAATCATGTTCGTTTCCTGTCACAACAAGTCAAACTAGAATATTTGACAAAATTAACATGTATAAAAATGTCGCATCAGTTAGCTCAAAACATAACCATCATAGATTAAAAACATAAATCACATGTAGCTGTCATAAACCAGAATCATAGATCACATGTAATCATCAAAGACCATAATCATAAATCATATGCATAAAAAAACTGAATAAAATATTGATACTTACCCTTTAAGAAATTCTTAGATTCTACCTTTTTCCTTATTCCATATGCACTCTGGATTGGTTTCCACAACCGAAAAATACCCAGTGCATTCTTGTCAACCATGTGCACATAAACATAATGTGCGTCACACACATACAACCACACATGACATACAAGTCCATGCAATACATACACCTACACCTTACATACAACACATACACCTACACCCAGTGTGCGCATGTATGCATGCACAATGTACATTAGAAGACATACATCCACACACAACATGTGAAACCAAAAAATGCATACACATACACCCAATATAAAACACAACTCATATACCTATACCTAATGTACAATGCCACACAATACATGTACCCACATAGTGTACAACACAATGAATACACATATCACGATACCACGACCACATAATGCACATACATAGTACTGCATGTACACAACACAACATGTACTACATGCACATAATACCACATGTAGACCAGTACCATATAAAAAACATGTACACAGTACCACTTGTACATTGCACCACCTACACAACATGTGCACAACATCACAGGTTCATGATTCCACCTACACAACATGTACAGAACGCCCCATGTACACTATGCCACTCGTACAACATGTACACAATACCACATGTACATAGTATCAAATGCATGACATGTACGTGACACAACATGTACATAGTGCTACATGCACGACATGTATGCAACACCACCTACACACAATGCCACTTGTACAACATGTACATAGTGCCACATGCACACCACACAATATGTACATAACACCACATTTGCAACATGCACGCAACACCGCATGTACATAGCACTTCATATACAACATGTACATAGCATCATCTCTACATGGCATCACATATCCAAAACGCACAGAGAACCATATGCATAAAATACCACATATCCATTATGCACACAGTACAATATGTACACAACACCATATATCCAACATGTACATAGCACCATATATACCCAACACTAAATATGAAACATTCATACAACACTATCTGCACCAATACCCTATACATAATATTGAATAAAAAACATGTACACTCACTACATGTTGCGGGTGGAAACACCCTAGGGTCCTAGATTGAAAACCCCAATAGAGCAGAGGGCATACAACATAAACAAATGTGCTAAAAAATAGTCTAAATGCTTAAACTACTGAAGTAGGAAGAAGTGGTATTACCTGGAGGTCCTAGATTTGAGGTCAATCCCATAGGGTCCAGACCCTCTTCTCCTTCTGATGCCTTATAACCTATAACTTTGAAACTCTAGGCAAAGATTCTGCAACTCTGTGTGAATCTGTTGAACTCCCAAAGTAGCGTCTTGAATTAGTGTCTCATGCAATATCGTTGCAATTTCCAGGGCTTTCGCTTGGGTCCTAATCTTTTGTTGTGATAAAGCAACCCTTAGGTGAGGCAAGAGCGAAGCTACAAACCATTCACGGTGCTTCCCATCCATAAGATTCATGTTAGCTTCACGGATCTAGCATTTCAATATTAGATCTAGCTCCCAAGGTGTTTCACCAAGCCTCACCATGATTTATTTGAATCCAACCACTGATTGTGACTCAAACTTGAGCCTACTAAATTCCTTAGTCAGTGTGGTCTGAGTATCCACCAACGAAGCCATCGGGTTATCAGTGCAATTCTTGAAGTATCATGTTAGCGCGCGATCCTAGAGAGTAGTAACCAACTGTGCTTTCTTCATATGATCATCTTTAATATTCTGTGTTGTCCACACAACCTTTGCAACAAACCAAAACTGGTTCAGGTCCTCATTTCCCAAGCCCTTGAAAACTGGAATCTTCATCGTATTCAACATATTGAATTGTGGTAGAGTGTTAGGATATTTCAACACGTAGGAATAGTTAAGTATAACTTGGTCTAGTATAGAGTTAGGTAAAGTGTGTTTCTTTACTATGTACATTTGTAACTTACAAACCGACAGTCACGATATGTAGTGATTCGACGGTTCATTCTCTCCTCGGTATTACCGACACTTGATCCGTGGCTTGACACCCGATTGGTCCATGAATTCTATTTAAAGTGCATGGAGGGTCATTTGTAGGTTCACCGTGTATGAGAGAAGCTTATGTAAATTTTCATTCTTTTATTAATAAATTGCCTGTAGTAGCCACGTTGGCGCAGGAAGTGGGCTGTTTCCCTCCCCGAGGGTTTTAACCACGTCAAAATACTGGTGTATTGATCTGTGATCTATTTGTGAGCGGTGTCCTTTTGGTGTTCTGTCTGAGGAACTTACCCTGTAAATTCCTACACTAACCCTTCCACCTTGAACTTCAACTTTACTTTTCCGCGACCAATTATTCTAGCCTTCCTATCATCCCTAAGAAGACATCACCACCATCATATTTCTCATACTCGCAGAACCACTCTCTATGGGGAGTGAAGTGAAAGGATGCACCTGAGTCAATCAACCATGCCTCATGATCTACATGTGTACTTGAAGAAGCCAAGTACACATCCCCACCTTCGTCTGAGGTGGTTTTCGCCTATGCAGAAGGAGCATCATCATATCCCTTTCCTTTATTAGGAGCTTTAGATTTATAGTCCCTTTTGTAGTGCCCTTCCTTTCCGCATTTCTGACACACCACCTTTACAAGTTTTCCTAGAGATTTGGATCTCCCTCTAGATTTAGATCTCCCACTCGATGACTTATTTATGTTTCTTTTCTGGGACCGTCCTCGTACAGACAAGGCATCGCCATTCTGGATCTCCATATTTTTCTGTCTCATCTCCTCCGTCAGCAAGGATGAAACTATTACATCAAACTGAAAGGCAGTTGTATTACTACCTATTGCAATAACCAGACTATCCCACAAATTTAGTAGAGAACACAACAAACTAATTCACTTATCTTCATTTGAAATTTTAATATTAACAGACGATAACTGACTTACCACAGTATTAAACGCATTCAGATGCTCTGTCACCGAGTCTTCATCTTTCACCCTCAGGTTATACAACGTTTTTCGTAGGAACAGTTTATTCACCAGAGACTTAGATTAGTACAAAGTCCTTAACTTTTCCCACAAAGCCTTTGCCGTAGCTTCCCCTGATACATTCGGCAATACTGAATCTGAAACAGACAATCATATTGTGCTCTTTGCCTTCTAATCCAACTTCTTCCATTCTTCATTGGACACTCTCGTTGGTTTAGTACGAGAATCTACAACGATCCATTGATCTTTATCCACCATCAGATCCTCCATCTTGAGTTTCCACAACTCAAAACTCTAACCATTAAATTTCTCGATCTCTATCATTCTGCTGCTCGCCATCTTATTTCACTACCAAAATCGATCTCACAGATCTCCCACTGAACAGGGTCTACCACAGGCCCGAGTGAAACCCCTCAAAAACAAAGGCGTCCCCTTGAAGCCAAAACAACTCTAATACCAAATGTAGGTTTTAACCCCATACAAAAATTATCGGCATACGAATTCTGAACCACAGAAAATAAACAATGCAAGAGCATAACACATAAAACACATATACATAAAGCTTTTCCCCTGGATCCCAAAATTGGGACTACCAGCTTGATTTTTAATTATGTTCCTTTCAATGTTACAAACATATTTATACATGCTGAAGTATCCAATAGCATGGACTAAAAACCATCATGTCTAAAACCATGGATTAAAAACCATTGCGTCCAAAACCATGGACTGAAAGCCATCGCGTCCGAAACCATGTGCGAAAATCATGCACAAAACCATAAGTAGGTCCGCCCAACTCAATATAGGGTCCAAAAACAAAAACTTTCAAGGCGTTGCCCCAGACCCCATAGAGTGGGGTTACCTACACCCCTCAAATCCCTTATGACCCCCCTGCTATGCAACGACACAATGAAGGGAGGGCTCTGCTCCCCCTTTAACCCCCTGGTTAACTACATGGGCTAGTCATGGAAAGAATATAACACAACCCAACACGATAGGCTCCGATTTGCTACAAAACTTAGGGATATATTAGATATAAATTATTTTGAAATATTTCTAAGCTTTATGACACCCTTCCATAAAACATTTCATAGGCCATTACATAACCCCTTTCACAATGAACTGATAATCATAACCTTTGGACGTTTAGGAAAGGTACAAACTTGGTGCTAACATGTTGCGTAGTGATTGACTTCCACTGCCTTTCTTTTTTTTCTTTCTCTTCCCCCCTATCTCCAACATAGTCCATTTCCCATTGATTTCTTTGTCCTTCCTACCTTGTAATGGTTTCGAAAGCAACATGGTCTTCTTACTTCTCTTGCAGTCTCATTAATCTTAAAGATACCAAGCCATCAATTTTTTTACCAACCAAACTTCAATGGTTGTTATAACTCATTCAGATTTTCCTGCAACAAGGAAAATCAAACATCCCAAGTAAGAAACCTCCCCAGTGTCCAGAATTCATGTCCCATTACTCAACCCATTTTTTTGTAAAAATATTTACATTGCATTTTATGGGAGAAAACATAGTTGGGGTTGTCACAATCTTAATCAACCAATTTTACCATTATAGGATTTGCCAAAAGGGCATGCAATTTGATTGACTTCTTGAGACAACAATGGGTTAGATCTATCTTTGATACTTCTAAATAATTGTTTAAGATTTTTATGAGAATTTAAGTGAATTTACATGTTCTCTTTTATTAGGATGTTGGATAATCAAGTGTTTGACACTTCTAAATAATTGTTTAAGAGTGTTATGAAAATTGAAGTGAATTTTTATGTTCTTTTTAATTAGGATCTTGGATAATCAACTATTTGACACTTATAAATAGTTGTTTAATAGTTTTATGAGGATTGAAGTGAGTTTTCATGTTCTTTTTATTAGATTTTGGATACTAAACTAGTGATGCAATGAATGTAAGGGGCATAAATTCAACTTCAGAAAGGAGAACTAGGTTTGATGTTTTTGGTTTAAGATTTGAAGATAGCTTGGAAGGTCTCAATGATCTAGGAAAGAGAGTAGTCATTTGATTGATGATATTTATTGAGATGAGCTCATTCATTGTCTAGATATTGGGAGGCATAGATTCAAATAGCTCTAGAAATAAGAGTTTTTAGAAAAATATATTTGTGAAGGGTGGTTATGGGATTGGGCATGAAGGTATCTTGATAGAAGAGTGTCTGATGAAGGTAGAGTATGAATATTTATCCTAAAATATTCATAGAAGAGTGTCCCATTAGGATTATTATTAATTAGAGCATATAAAAATGACAAAAACATATCTTGTTGAATTTTCAATATGAGTTGGATGTGTGGGAATAAGATCTTAAGATACCCATGTGACAAGTTTAGGATAGAATTGCTATGGGGCTAGATGACAAATGTGTCATCTATAAAATTAAACCAATATATTGTTTTGAAATGATAATTTTTAAAGGATAAATCTTCAAATTGCTCCATGAAGATGTTAAACACTATAGATGATAATGGAGATTTCATTACAATTCCTTTTTTTGTTCATAGAGTTTCCCTTCGAAGATAAATAAGGTAGGTATTAGGAAAATGCTAATCAATTTTAAGGTTTTATTGACGGTGCTAGACCCGCCAACATTTAGAGGATCTCCCATATATGAAGTCCCAACTAAACCTTACACTGTTTGGAAAGAGTCCCAACAGTGGGTGGTAGTGTTATACCTTGACTGTGAAAACACGCAGAGGAAAGTATGATAAATTTGGGTGAGAGAAAGTGACCCTGTGGAGAGTAAAGTGCAATGCATGAATGTTCCAACACATGAAGAGGAAAGGAAGTGTGCCCCTTGGAATCCTGTAATAGTACGCAACTTGAAAAGAAGACATGAATGAAATGACATCACAAGGTAAGATGCAGAATAGTCCACAAGTTAAAGTGATGAGTTAATACAACAATACACATTCAACAAGATTCATACAAATGTAAACGAAAAAGTTCATAAGCATATGTATAAGTTAAATAACATACATTGTCAATACAACAAGAATAGTCCTACTATATTAACAACATATGTGTGAAAGTGAATTGGCTATGATTTTATTTTTATAAGTGAAAGTTCCATTCATACATACAACATTGATGACTACTAGCCCGAATAGTGGAACATTATAGTTAAGATCACCTGCTCCTCCAAAGAAGTATACCTACTCTAAGCCAAGGCTCTTCACAATACTCCCAAGCTCTTTCTAAGCCTAAGCCTAGCCAAAAGCACATTACATGAGTTATGAGGATATGTTTATAACAAGAGGGGGTGACTCTTCAAATCCCCTTTGTGACGATTAGACTACCCTCATGATTGTTAAACTTCTTCACAAAATAACACATTACATTACATGATGACTTTTCATATTCCAATATTGACACTTGTAATTTCACTTACAACATAATTACAAATAATATTGCTTTTTACACGTGTACCCATATAAGACAAAATAGGGCAAAGAAAACTTGATAGCCTAACAAGACACAAAACTACCATGTTGGAGTTTGGGAGAATTCTAGCTCAACAACTTGGAAGTCTAACTCAACAAATTCCACTTACTACTTCTCGGTCACATATTGGTACCAAGCTTGGTGCTTTGTGATGGTGTTCCCAAACTGCTTAACGATGTCTTTCCAGATGCAAAATATAGCCTCCATGGCATATAGGTACATAGTCTTGGAACCTATATCCAACTCATTTTGAAGCATGTGCAAACTTGTTCTTACTTTGACAGGACCACTGATGAACTTCTGCATCTTCTGTGTGTTCAAATCTAAGTCTTCCCTAGTGGCATTCTATCTTAGTTGCTCCAAGTATTCTTCAACCTCCTACCGAACTTAGTTCTTGGGTTTAGCTTTGGTGAGGGAATCGACTAATGGGATCTAGTGTGTTCTTACCAAGACATCCAAACTACTGTATAACCGTACATATGAGGCTTGAATGATGCTAATGAATGAGGCGAGTTGCTTGTTATTATGAATCAACATCATAACCTTTGGTTTCTCCAACTCTGCCAATGGATTCATTGTATTCGCTAAGTCAAGAAGGGCCTCTTTATACTGCATTGTCCACTCTTGCACATGGGAAATGGTAGCTTGTATGTTTTTTAGAGTTTTAACAAACTCTTTGCTTTGCTTATGTAATCCATGAAAACAAATAACTGCTTTATGTACGGTGACAAAACCCTCATAGATTTTTTGCGTGGTTTCTCCAAGTGTTAATGCTTCAGTAAGTATCACTACTCTCATTTTTCCCCGAATGCGGAAACTGCATTCTACGTTGCTTCATGAAGTTTTTCTTCCTCTCGCCTGGAAGCATGCAAGTTTTGTGTGAGTTGCTCATTCTTGGTCGTCAAATAAAAAAAATTGATCTTGTTGCTCCTACATAGGCCAAGTTGGATTGGATGCTTCCTGGTTTCTGATACTATCACCCTTTCTCTAATGAATGCAAGCGATGTGTTATCATCCAGAAAGTATTTTCTCCATGCCTGTAAATTCCTATTTTGGAACCCATCGAATGATAGATTGTACACATCCATCACAGGATCATCATCAAGGAGAACAACATTTCCTTGCTTGCTTGAGGCTGGCTCTGCTATTGCAGGTGGTGGCGACAAAGGGATGACCTATGGTGCCCTCAACATTAGGTCAACATCTTCATTTTGTGGCTCCTATTCCAACTCCATGTATGTCACTTCGATCAGTTGCTTAATATGTTGAGAAGGCTCTTGATCCTGCATCTGTTCACCTTCCTCCTCAGTTGTTGGTTGTTCCTATTCCTGTTATTCAACCTGTATCGACGTTGTTCCTCTATCATCGTGACTTGCATTTGTTCTTCTTCCTGCTTCTGCTTCTCTTCTCGTTCTCTCCTCCTTAACTCCTATTCTTCCTTCAGCTTCTGCTCTGTCTCCGGCAACTTCAGTGCTACTTCCTATAACCTCCAATTTTCTCTCTTCCTCCACTCTACTCTCTACATCCTTTGCTTCATCTTTGCTTCTGCTACCAAAGTTTCCTTCATGAGAAGAGGATATACTTTCATCTTGCAACTTTTTTCTGCCTATAGACTGTTAGCAATCTTCATCTTTCCCTTGTCCTACATGGGATTAATTCCTTTTTATGTTGTTTCTTCCAGATTTGTTGTCGTATGTGGAGCATCCTGTGAAGTCCTTGCTCAACTGACCAGATCATTGAGTCTGTAGGAATTGTGGTAGTACCTTCAAGGATCCTCTTTTGGCCAATGAAATGCCCCGCCGATCCATGAAACATAAACTCTCATATAATGGTCCTTGAAAATACCATGAGGATCATATAGATTAAAGTCCTTAGTGTCAAATTAAAATCTCACTATCTCCTTAGCCTCAACATTTGTGACTTTCAAGTTCTTTATCTCGTATAATCCAATCTGCAAAGGAAGAATGGGCCATGGTGCTTTCTTCTTCTTATGCAGCATTGCTGACAACCGTGTAGTGAAATGGTATGATAATTCTTGCATGATCAGTTTGTCAGTGGCATACCTTGGTAATACATGTGAAGGCTTCTCTCCACCAAACACTCTAATGAAGGTGCCACCTGGTGAGGCATACCAATTTACAATGCTTGCTATCACCTTTGTTTCTTCTTGTGACATGCAAGGTGGATCTTGTTCAAATATAAGCATGTACAGCAAGATGATGAAGTGGTCAGTTAGTTGCGCCATTACTCCTCAATAAATGCATTCTAAAAGAAACTTGCAATAGATGTGCACAACAGTTTCTCATGGTGTCCATGTCCAGTTCATGCCTGGGAACTGCTATTGTGTACGAATTGTATCTAGTAAGTATGTAGAAATATAAAACCTTGCTCGCTCACCCTTGGGTAGATTTCGAGTCTATGCTACATGGGTCTTCAATTGTTAAGCCAATAGATTTTACCAGTTGAATGGTCTCCCATCGTTCACCATCTAGATCAATAAGACTTCTGACCCTTCAATAAAGGTTTTAGTGCTTTCTTGATCATGGATTCTACAAGAAAAGATAACCAATAGCTGGTAAGTCTTCCTAAGGGACTTTGTCTTGTACACATGGGTGGGTGTCTATCAAAACATTGATGGGTCTTTCACTTAGAATTTGACAATGTCTCTTGTGTTCACATGGTTGTGGGTGGCATAGAAGAGTGATTCCATGCGCTCTACTAGATTGGGAAAGTGATACATTTGATGAAATTCTTCTTCCTGGAAGGTGGAAAGCTTATGTCCACTGACATTTCTCAATGTCATGGTCTTATCATCCATGTGTGAGACAATCCAGTTGATGATGTCCACACACAGGAAGGAAGGATACCTTCATGAAACCTTGTATAGCCATGACTGCCAGATGTTGAGATAAACCTACTAGTGCTCTAAGTCTTCCACAAAATCTTTTGCAAATGCATCTTTAATCTGTTGCCATGTCAGTGATAATCATTTCTCAATAAACAACTGAGTATCTGCATACACTAGAAAATCAACTGATGCTTGCTTAACTACTTTCCTAGTACTACTCTCAGTGGTTTCCTTTGATGCAACTCTCTTAGATGCCATGGTAATAGTGACTTCCATAGAGGTGCTCAGCAACTACTATACTTGTGGGTCGACAGAAAGGACACTCATGGCAAGAAAATTTCAGTTCTAAGAAAAACAACTTACAATGAAAGTTCAAGCAACAAACCAGGCACTAGATGGGGAGGATTGTGCAATATTTTTTGACAAGAGTGACTAGCTGCCTATGGGAACTACACACTATCCAATCCTGACATCAAAGGTGGAAGCCTACCGGTTAAAACTCTACAATTCATAGTTCAGCCTAGGTAGAGGCCTGTGAGAGACTGTGCATTACGTAGTCTCAGTGGCCAAGCTGATAGTCTGGCTCTTGGAAATGCGTAATGTGAAATTGGAGCTAGCTTGGACTATGCACTACGCAATTCCAGAGGCCAAGCTTGTGGCTTGAGCCTTAGGATTGCGCAGTGCCAACTGGGCAAAGTGAAAATTGGCCAAGGGAAACCTAGATCTGCCCAAGGGGTGTGTGGAAAACGAGAAGATCTGAGAGATAGTGTGAATTTGAGTGCAGATGTGACTAAGTGAAAGAAAATGCATTTTAATCAAGTGCAACAATTAATGAAAAAGAAGGAAAATGAAGTAAGTGAGAAGAGTTGTCGCAACGATGATCATTGGTGCAAAAAACATGAAAACTAATGCGACACTTGGGAAATGTAATCTAAAACTTAAAACAACACTTCTACAAGTTAAAAAATTCAAAACACCAGCAATCATGAAGATAAACGAGTGAAATAACACTCACACAAGCCAAAAAAAAGCGACAGAAAAAACGGCAAATTAAGACGATAGAAAAACTCACTCGAAAAAACGATGACGATCGCACCGAAGGTTCGTTTATCTCCTCGAGAAAGCTAGAGCTCTAAGATCGAGTGTGAAAATGATCTGTAGAAGCGTCGATTAAATAGATTTGGACAATTTAGGGTTTATGACGTGCATGCCTAAAATCAAGGAAAAAGCAAAACTTGGCAAAAGCTTCTAAAAATAATGCAAGTGCCTCCTTCGGGATACTAAAAATAGACCCCTATTTTTTTCGGGATGTTTTTTTTTCTTTTTTATTTTTCTATTTTTCAGGGAAACTTTCCATGCACACTATCAGGAAGGACTACATAATTTTTGAGAATTGGGAGTGCAGTGCATTACGTATTTTCTGAGATCATTAAGGGTTACACAATTTTTGGGCTCAGTGTTAGGCTTCCTCCCATGATTGCACATTTTCTGAGCTCAAGGTTCACTGGTAGTCAAGACTATGCAATTCCGATCATCAAGGTTGCTTACCCTCAAGGACTGCGCAGTTTCTGGTGGCAAGCGCAGAACTGTTGTGACACCAATTTGGAAGATCAACTTGTGACTTAGAATAATAATCTAAGTTAACAAACAGAATAGAAAAATAAAATATAAGTCTCAATCGAAGCATGAATACTTGGTTAAGTGCAAGATGAGTTACTGTGGTTAAGAAGGGAAGGCTCCAAAATCGAAGCATACGTAAAATTTTGGATGGTGGTTGTAGCTGCTACAATATTGGAGACACACTAATAGAGCTCAATCTCTCTGTATGGACCTTGTCTCATGCAAAATAGGTCTAACTATTTCAGGAGTACTGTTTCTCTTTGATTATCAAAGCTCCTTCACTTAGCTTGAGTTAAAGATGTAGTCCCTACCATTCTCTTCATCGGCAACACACATACCAAGCTAAGTCAAACTGAAGTTTTTTGATTGGCGATGAGGGGTATATAAATGCATAAGTAAAATAATTTGTCATATTTTTAGTTTCATCTCTGGTGTTTATCTACTGGCAGTAGGCCTGGACAGTACCCCGACGAAGTCACTTCATGAACACAAGCATTCCTCTATTGCCATCGAGCCTGGATAGGACCCCAGTAGATTTACTTCCTTCACCTCTCTGTGCAAGAATCCTTTCTCTTCTTTCACCTTCTATTTCATTTTTTCATTTTATTTGTTCAAATAACTGCACATAAGCACTTATTTGTTTCATGGGGCAGAAGAGGGATCCTGGCTTATTGAGAGCAGAAGATGTTTTCCCTTCAGAGAAGGATATTTATATATATCTCTGACATACTTGTTAAGGTTTCCCCCCTCTCCTTACTCTACTTGACTTAGTTTACAAGGATTAACCGAAAATACAATAACGATTAGAGTAGGTGGTACTAGTAAAAAGTGCAAGCATCATGATTTCACCATCACTCTCTCCGTAAGGAATGTATTATCCATCAAGGTATCATTGACTAGAATAAATGCAAGATTCTCATAAAGAGAGGGGATAGACAGATAACCAAGCGTTGATAGAAGTACAAGTTCCTCTTGAAATTCACCCTGCTTTTTTAAGAAGCCAAACACGGTCTCATGCGAAAAATAGCCTACAACTTAATGAAAGAAGCGAGGTAAAGTCAAATGAAAGAATATCAAGGGAGAAAAAAAGAAAAGAAAACAGCTACTCATACTCCTAACCTAAACAAAGCATAGGCCAACTTATATAAAGTGATACTCAATGCAGTCATCAGTGCATTGGCTGACCTATATAGGCGAGAGCATGTACGTTAAAAAGGATATACAAGGAAACCAACAAACAAGAAATATAATAAAATACAAACCAGAAAGTCTGAAGTTTGAATTCACATGTAAAAAATAAAAAATGGAAAGCACATGAAAGGCACTTTGCAGATGTACCATGGTGTTCAAACACATTATGATTCAAAGGCAAGCAGGTACAAACTTTCAAAATTGAAAAACAAGCAAACATGAAGAAAGAAGAAAATTATCGTTTTGCAATAGTGTTTGCTATGTACGACTCCTCCACTTGTTGAGTGATAGGAACATGTGATACGGATGGAGTATGCGAAGATTATAAGATAGATTGGTTTTCAATGTGTACAACTGAGTGATGAGGAGCCCAGAAAGATTCAACACATTTTTTATCGGAAGTAGTGGAACTGGCCTCAAGGCTACGAGAACCTGACATAACCATCAGCTCGGGCTGAAGCTCCTAGACATCTTGGGGAGGTTCCAATTCATCATAATATGGATCATCGAAGGCTGGTGGCTTAGAAAGATCAACGATGGAAGAACCAGAATCATGATCAAATGAATCAATGAAAATATCACGACAAGCACGATTAGAAAGTTCAAGATCACAAGCAGTGGCATCCTCATGATTTGATGAATCATAAAGAGGGGATGATGAAAAATGAGAAATTTCACCCTATATGTTTCTAGAAAGACAAGATGAGAATTTGGGAGGATTAGGGAAAACATATTTTTCCTCTCTGCATTCAAATGAAAACCTAGCATTTCACATGTTCTGCAAATGATCGAAAGTAGTAACATTCGAAAATGAATTTTCACAAGATTGAACAAAAATGACAAAATCATGGAAAAGGTCAGGATAATGCAGAAGAGGTGTAGATAGAAGGAGGTCATCCTTTACTGCAGATTATTGTTCAGACTCTGACACACACTCATCTAATATGATATTGCAGGTTGGCTATTCAACACCAACTCCAGCCAGAACTTGATCCTTGTGAACATCACTAGAGAGATTCGAAACATGTGAACACAACACATCAAAATATGGAGCATCAGAGGGACCAAAGGATGGAGGATGAGGAGATAATACTTCATCACAACCATCACAATCCAAATCTCCACTGAAATTCTGAGTAAGTGGAGTAGGAGCAGATGGTGCTAGATCAACAAGTGATTTCTCAACTTCTGCCACCTCGACCTGCGAAACTAGAGTTGTTTGATGAGAGGGGGATGGAGGGTCACTTGGAACAACAACCTTGTCCATCGCAAATTTAGAATATCTAACATTGAGGTATGTTGTGATGGGTTCAAAAGATTATAACTCGTGTTGATTTTTGGAAATGTGAACAATATATAGAAATTTGTCTACCAATAAAGACCAATCAACTTCATATTTAGGAAATTCAAAGCAGTAATGAATGAAACAATCGTGAAAGTACTGAACAGATTCATCAGGTGATTTTCACAATTTTAAATTTTTCTTATTGAGAGATTTACAATCATAGAGATCGAAAGCATGACATGACTCTATGAAAAGATGTTCGAAAGACTGATTGGAGTCATTAGGTAATGTGTTACACCAATCTCTCATGTGCCCTTCGAACTTGAGAATGAAAAACCTACAGCCAACATCCTCAAGTGGATGTTCTGCTTTGTGTGGGAGTCAAGAAATTGTGCGGAATTATGAAATAAGGTTGTTCACCCTCACCATTAAATTTTAGATTGGACAACTCATCAATAATTCTCGTCGACACTTTCATATTTGCATGTATATAAAAACATATCTGGGTTATGATTTGCTAAAAAGTCACTAAATGAGTATAGAGATTCAAAACAAACTTCAAGGGTTCAATTTGTCATATGGCCCTCGTTCTAGTGCCAGAAATGTTAACGGTGTTGGACCCAACAACATTCACAGGATTTCGCCGATATGAAGTCCCAACTATACCCCACACCATTTGGAGTAGGAGTCCCAGTAGTGGGTAGTAGTGTTATACCTTGACTGCAGAAATGTGTAGAGGGAAGTATGATAACTTTAAGCGAGAGCAAGTGTGTGACCCTGTGATAGTCAAGTGTGATGCATGAAGGTTCCAACATAAGAAGGGGAAATGAAGCGCACCCCTTGGGAGCCTGTAATAGTATGCAGCTTGAAAGGAACACACAAGCAAAATGACATCACAAGCTAAGATGTGGAATAATCCACAAGTTAAAGTGATGAGTTAATACAACAGCACACATTCAATTAGATTCATACAAATGTAAAAAAATAGTTCATAAGCATATGCGTAAGTTAAATAACATGCATTTCCTATACAACAAGAGTAATCCTACTATATTAACAACTATGCATGAAATTGTGATGCCTATGATTTTATTATTATAAGTGAAAGTTCCATTCATACATTCACCATTGACGACCACTAGCCCCAATAGTGGAACATTATTGTCAAGAACACCTGCTCCTCCAAAGACGTATACTCGCTCTACGCTACGGTGAAGCCAAGGCTCTTCACAATACTCCCAAGATTTTTCTAAGCCTAAGCCTAACCAAAATATTGGCTCCCAAAGGCCTGTTACATGAGTTATGAGGTTCTATTTATAACAAGAGTGGGTGATTCTTCAACTCTCCTTTATGACCTTTGGACTACCCTCATGACTCTTCAACTCCCCTTTGTGACCTTTGGACTACCCTCATGACTCTTCAACTTCTTCATAAAATAACACATTATATTACACGATGACTTTTCATATTCCAATATTAACACTTGGAATTTCACTTGCAACATAATTATAAATAATATTGCATTTTACACTTGTACCCATATAAGAAAAAATAGGGTAGAGACAACTTGACGGTCTAATGAGACACAACACTATGATGTTGGATTTTGGGAGAATTCTATCTCAGCAACTTCCACTTCCTACTTCTTGGTCACATATTGGTGCTAATCTTGGTACTATGTGATGGTGTCCCCAGACTACTTAATGGTGTCTTGCTAGAAATGGACTCTAGCCTCCATGGCATCTAGGTACACTATCTTGGAACTGATATCCAACTCATTCTAAAGCATGAGAAACATTTTTCTGACTTTGATCCGGATCTTGGGGGGAGGCCCCCAAGATCTAAAATATTGAAATGGATCTTGTGGGGGAGGCCCCCAAGATCTGAAGAATTGCAATGCTAGAAAGAAAATGATAGAACACACAATAAATAAAACCACAAAGAAAATTTTTATTAAAATGGACAATAATTGTAAAGTCTACATTGTGGTGGACAATCTCCTTGTACAAAATGTGACTTGTTACTTATAGTATTTTTCAGTTACAATACCATGGGTCAATTCCATGGGTGAATCAATACCATGGGTGGATGTCACAATACCACGGGTCGATTCCATGGGTGAATAAATACTATTAGGTAAGCTTGACTTAGGATAGAGTCAAAGTTGACCAGGTTAAACAGTGGTGGTTTTGGGGCACATGGTATTGTGCATCCATAGTATTATGCCTGTGGTATTATATGTAATGGAGCTTATAAAAGGCTGGAAGGACTTCATTGTAATGAAAGACCTGGAGGTGAGCGGTGAAGGCTCACTTGGTTGGATTGGCCAGGGTTTTGGCCAATGCTAATAAGATCTTATTAGACTGGGTTTTTCCCCGGATTTGGGGTTTTCTCGGATAAACATTTGTGTTTATGTGTTTATGGTTGTTACTGGTTATTTTTATATTTATTCCTCTCAGTAATTATTTATGTTATGCAGTAAATTTCTTAACAACTGGTATTAGAGCCAAAGGTCTTGAGTTTGAAACACACCTGGCTCGCGTTGAGGGAGGAGATTGTTGCGCTCCCCATTAATGGCGGTGTTGATCCAACACTCCTGTTTGTTTCGTGGCATGTGCTTAAATCTATCTATGTGTCTATTTACTAACATCTGCAGGTTTTGGTGTAACGGCAATCATGACTCCAACAAATACCATGGGTGGATGCCACAATACCATAGGTCAATTCCATGGGTGAATAAATATCATGGGTGGATGTCACAATACCATGGGCAAATACCATGGGTGAAGGAATACCATGGGTGGATGTCACTTACAATACCATGGGTGGATAAATACCATGGGTGGATGCCACTTACAATACCATGGGTAAATTCCATGGGTGGATAAATACCATGGGTTGATGCCATTTTCCATTCAGATCATTCCTCCCTCCTTAAGAAGCAATGGTCCCCATTGTGTGAAGTTCCCTCCTGCGAAGCCTTTGTTGAATATGAAGACCCACTGAAGAGAAGGGTTTTATGTGGTTAACCCATAACCATGATGAACAAAGATCCGAGGATAGAGATACCATGTAATGCTTGTTACCAACTGTGACACTGACAGTGTGCAACCTAACAAATGGACTTCGATGAAGTGTGGGTTTGTGGATGACCCATAACCATGATGAACGAAGATCCGAGGATAGAGATACCCTGTAATGTTTGTGACCAACTGTGATACTGATAGTGCATGGCCTAGCAAATGGACTTCGATGAAGTGCAGGTTTGTGGATGACCCATAATCATGAAAAATGAGGATCTGAGGATAGGGATACCCTGTAATGCTTGTGAACAACCGTGATACTAATAGTGTGTGGCCTAGCAAATGGACTTCGATGACAAATATTTTGTGTGGTTGACCCATAACAATGATGGTGGTTGTTGATGAAGCAGCAGGTGCCTACATAGCCTGGGGTGGGAGGGCACATCTCCAAATAACCCAAGCCGAATGCTGCTATGCTGAAAATGATGAATGTGAAGCAGGTGCCTCCTAAAGTGGGGTGGGAGGGCACGTCTCCAACGAGAATGCACTTCGAATGCTGCTTCAGAATTAAAATAGACATAACTCGGTCAATATAACTCAGAATATTTATTATAACCTATTTTTGGAAGTAGAAGGACCATTTTGCATCTTCCCATGTGTTGGAAATCCTTATATGGACACTTTAGAATCTCATATTCGTGTTGCAATTTTTCCGCCGTCACAAAAGTTCTGGAAAAAATAGTTGATTTTAAATCAGTGATAACTCCCACATCCAAACTCTGATTCGACCCTTTTTTTTTTTAAATTGGGTGATTTTTAAAGAAGATCACAAATCTACAATAATTTTTTTGAAATTCTGCACAAAATATTCAAGAAATGATAGGAGATTCATCGTCCACCAGTTGTCGTTAGAAAAAACTTCTACACCATAGCTCATTTTAAATCAGCGATATCTCCCTCATCTAGACTCCGATTCAGTTGATTTGTTTTTTGAATTTTGGTATTCAGATCTGGTATTTGTTTTTGTAAATATTGCACCAAATGTTTCAGATATGATATGCAAACTTGCTGCCCAAAAATAATTCCTACAAAAAAATGAAAAAAAAAATAAAAATTCTTCATGCTTGGCCTAAGAAAGTGCTTTGTGGAGGTCGCAGCATGTGCTTGAATTTTGTTGAATATTGTTGAAAAAATTTGAAACTGAAATATGCATGAAACCCAAATTCCCATGGAATCATAACCTGGTCCAATACCACTGATCCAGATCTTAGGGGGAGGCCCCCAAGATTTGAAAAATTCAAATGCCAGAAGAAAAAGAGGAGAATGCCCAATAAACCAAACCACAAAGAAACTTTTTATTAAAATAGATAATAACTGTAAGGACTACATTGTGGTGGACAAACTATCCTTTTACAAAATGTGACTTGTTACTTATAGTATTTTTCAGCTACAATATCATGAGTCAATTCCATGGGTGAATGAATACCATGGGTGTATGTCACAATACCATAGGTCAATTCCAAGGGTGAATGAATACCATGGGTGGATGCCACAATACCACATGTCAATTCCATGGGTGAATAAATACCATGGGTGGATGTCACAATACCATGGGCAAATACCATGGGTGAATGAATACCATGGGTGGATGTCACTTACAATACCATGGGTGGATGCTACTTACAATACCATGGGTAAATTCCATGGATGGATGAATAACATGGGTGGATGAATACCATGGGTTGATGCCATTTTCCATTCGGATCAGACTTTGACAGGACCACCGATGAACTTCTACATGTTCTATGCATTAATCTCTAAGTCTTCCCTAGTGGCATTCTGCCTCTGCTGCTCCAAGTACTCTTTGACCTCCTGCTAGACTTGGTTCTTGGGTTTAGCTTTGGTAAGGAAACCGACTGATGGGATCTGGTGTGTTCTTACCAAGAAATCCAAACTAATGTACAACCATACATATGAGGCCTGAATGTTGCCAATGAATGAGGCGAGATGCGTATTATTCTGAGTCAACATTCAAACTTTCTCTTTCTCTAGCTCTGCCTGTGGCTTCATTTTCTTCACTAAGTCAAGTGGGACCCCTTTATACCATATTTTCCACTCTTGCACATGGGAAATGGAAGCTTGTATGTTTTTGAGAGTTTTAACAAACTCTTTGCTCTGTCGTTGTAAGACATGCAAACATATAACTGCTTTATGTGTGGTGACAAACCCTTCATAGAGTTTCTGCATGGTTTCTCCAAATGTTGACACTTCAGTAAGTATCGCTGCTCCTATTTCCCCCAAAGTGGAAACTGCATTATGCACTGCTACTTAGAGTTTGTCTGCCCCTTTCCTAGTAGTCTACAAGTTCTATGCTAGTTTCTCATTCTTGGCCATCAAATACTGAACATTTTATCTTGTTGCTCTAGCATAGGCCAAGTTGGCTTCGAAAATGGCATTTGGATGCTTCCTGGTGTTCGAAACTATCACTGTTTCTTTAATCAATGCAGGTGATGCGTGATCATTCAGAAGAAAAATTTCTCCTTGCTTGTATGATCATCATTTGGAACTCATTGAATGATAGATTATACACATCCATCACCAGATCATCATGAAGAAGAACAACATCTCCTTGCTCAGCCTGCTTCTGGAAGTGGTGGAGACTGAGGGATGACTTGTGGTTCCCTCTGTATCAGTTCAACATCTTGATTCTGTGGCTCCTGTTCCAACTCCATGTTTGTCACTTTGATTAGTTTCTCAATTTGTTGAGAAATCTCCCGATCCTACATCTATTCACCTTCCTACTCAGTTGCTGGTTGTTCCCATTCCTATTCTTCAACTTGTATCGACATTGTTCCTATGTCATCACACCTTGCCTTGTTTCTTCTTATTGATTTTTCTTCTCTTCACATTCTTTCCTCCTCAACTCTTGTTTTTCCTTAAAATTTTGCTCTGTCTCCTACAAATTTAGTTCAACTTATTGCAACCTCTTTTTTCTCTCTTCCTCTCCTCTTTTCTCTGCATCCTTTTCTTCCTCTTTTCTGTTGTTGCCAAAGTCGCCTTCATGAGAAGAGGATCTACTTTCATCTTGCAACTTTGTTATCCCTTTGGACTGTCAACAATCTTCCTCTTTCCCTTGTCCTGCATGAGATTTCTTTCTTCTACTACTGTTTCTTCTAAAGTTGTTTCCATTTGTGGAGAAGCCTGTGAATTCCTTGCTAAATTAATCAGTTCATTGAGTCTGGAGGCATTATAGCAGGACCTCCAAGGATCCTCCTGTGTCCAATGAAATGCCTCGCCAATCCACGGAAAGTAAACTCTCATACAATGGTCATTGTAAATATTGTGGGGATCATATGGATTAAAGTAATTAGTGCCAAATTCAAGTCTCACTTCTCCTTAGCCTTGGCATCTATGAATTTTAAGTTAGTTATCTTGTTTAATCCAATATGCAAAGGAAGAGTGGGCCATGGTGCTTTCTTCTTCCTATGCATCGTTGCTGACAACCCTATAGCGAGATGGTATGATACTTATTGCATGCTCATTTTGTTAGTGGCATGCCTTGGTAAGACATGCAGAGGATTATCTCTACCAAACACTCTAATGAAGGTGCCACCTGGCGAGGCATACGAATCTGTGATGTCTGTTATCACCTCCATTACTTCTCGTGACATGCAAGGTGGATCTTGTTCAAAGATAAGCTTGTATAGCGGGATGATAAAGTGGTTAGTTAGTCACACCATTACTCCTTGATAGCTACATTCTGAAAGAAACTTGAAATAGATGTACACAATAGTTTCTCATTGTTTCTATGTCAAGTTCATGCCAGGGAAATGTTATTGCGCACAAATTGCATCTAGTAAGTATGCAGACATATAGAACCTTGCTTGCTCACCCTTGGGTATATTCTAAGCCTGTCCTACATGGGATTTAAATTATTGAGCCAATAGATCTGACTAGTTGAATGGTCTCCAATCATTCACCAACTGGTCCAATAAGAATTCCCACCATTTAGGAAAGGTTTCAGTGCTCTCTTGACCATGGATTCTACAAGAAAAGATAACCAAGAGTTAGTAAGCCTTCCTGAGGGACTTTGTCTTATACACATGGGTGGGTTCCTTTCAAAACTTCGATGGATATTTCACCCAACGTTTGACAATGTATCTTGTGTTCACATAGCTATGGGTGGCATAGAAGACAGTCCATGCGCTCTACTGGCTCGGGAAAGTGATACATTTGTTGAAAGTCTTCTGCCTAGAAGGTGGCAAGCTTTTTCCTGATGCCACTGCTCAATGTCATGATCTTCTCATCCATGTGTGAGGCAATCTAGATGATGATGTCTACATAATGGAAGGAGGGATACCTGCATGAAGCCTTGTATAGCCTTGATTTCCATATGCTAAGATAAACTTGTTGGTCCTCTAAGTCCGCCTCAAATTCTTTTACAAAAGCATCTTTAATCTATTGCCATGTCAATGATGATCCTTTTTTATAAACAACTGAGTATCTGCATATAGTGGCAAATCAATTGATGTTTGATCAACTTCTTCCCCAATACTTCTCTTAGTGGTTTCCTTTGACGCAACTCCCTTAGATGCCACGGTGATAGTGACTATTGGAGAGGTGCTCAACAAATGTTTTACCCGTGGGACAAAAAGGACACTTGTGGCAAGAAAATGTCAGTTCTAAGAAAAACAACTTACAAGGCAAGTTCAAGGAGCAAACTAGGCACTATATGGGGAAGATTTCACAATTTTTTCTAGCAAGAGGGATTGGCTTTCTATGGGAACTGCACACTGCACAGTCATAGCAGCCAAGGTAGAAGCCTAATGGTTGAAACTACACAATGCATAGTGCAGTTGGGGAAGAGGCTTGGGAGAGACTACACATTGCACAATGTTAGTGGCCAAGCTCACAGGCTAGCTCCTGGAACTACATAGTGCGTAGTTGGAGCTATCTTGGACTATGCATTGCACAATTCCAAAGGCCAAACTTGTGGCTTGAGCCTTAGGATTGCACAGTGCCAGTTGGGAAAAGTGAAAACCGGCTAAGGGAAACCTAGATTTGCCCAAGGGAAGTGTGGAAAATGAGCAGATCAGAGAGATATTGTGAAGATGAGTATAAATATGACTAAGTGAAAGTAAATTCATGTGAATCAAGAGAAACAATTATTCAAACTGAAGGAAAATAAAGTAAGTGAGGAGAGTCACCTCAACAACGACCATTGGTGCAAAAACAGGAAAACTAATGTGACACTTAGGAAAGGTAATATAAAACTCAAAAATACACTTTTACAAGTTAAATCAAGTCAAAATTAAGGTAAGGTCAAAATTAAATTTATTGATTACAAGTACAATTTAAAAATATACACCAATAACTTATGATTTAGCAAGAGTTGATATATTTTCAGACATAATAGAGTGGATCTTTATTTTAGAGGGCATCTACGCTTCCAACTATATAACAATAAGTCAATATGTCACTTGTAACAATTGAACTCGATGAGAAAAAACAAATATTCCATCTAACAATATAACAATTTTTAAATAAATAAAATAAATACATATAATAGATATATAAATATATATATATATATATATATATATACACTTCTTTTAATTTTCTAAAAAACAATAAAAAGATATTATAATAGTAATAATCATTATAATTATAATTTTATAATCATTAGGATGTTTCTGTTAAATTAAAATGAATTCATTTATAAAAAAAAAATATATTTAATTTTAATGATAATTAATGTAAAAATGAATATTTAAAAACTATATTTATATAAAACTAAATTATTTACTATTTAATTTTTAGGTTTATCATTAAAAAAATTATATAAAAAAAAAATTATTTTAATTTACTTTTTCACAGACCTTAAAAATTGTTAATTCATCGAATGTTTATTTCTTATAATCATATTTAAGACACAATTATCTCTTCCCTAAAATAATTTCTTTCTTTCTTCTAACTTCCAAACCATTTTAAAAACTTTTCAAATTCCATGGGTTTCAAAAAGAGACCCACCTCATTTTACTTTATTGAGAAAATTTGCATACTTTATGTAGTGAAGTCACATGCAGTTTGAAAGCAAACTTCAATATTAAGTTATTAATAAATAATCTACCTACTTTATTATTACGGACATGAGTAGTGAAGTCATTCGCATACTTTCTTGCCAACGTTATCTGCAGAGTCAAAAGATTCGAAAACTTTTCAAAAGAGAAACCGAACTTCGAGAGTAAGTATTTGTAAATTAAGATTTTAAAATACCAAATTGAATTTGAAATTTGTTTTAAAATTTAATGTGTGGTTATCACTTTTATTTATTTTAATATAAATTTGGCATATTTTTTATTTAAGTATTTTTTATTTTATTTTAATAGTGAAAAAATTTATCATAATTTAATTGTTAAATTAGCAATGAGGACAATTATCAATGATTGTTATTCATGAATGTAGGTTGAATTATTATTGTTATTCAAAGAAAACTATGAAATTATTTCATTGGTGGTTCATAAGGAGGCAGGATTTCACCCTAGCCAGAGGCCTCTGGGCACTAAAAATTTTAAGGATAGAAATTTATTTTAAAGTTTAGAAACTTAGGCGAATTTCACTGGTACATAATATGCAATTTGTAAAATGTTCGGAAATGTTTTTGTAAAAGTATTCAAATTTCTAATAACTTTATATAGTCTCTATATGAAATTTTGGCTATTTTTAAGGTAAAACAATTTTATACTATAAAATTTGGGCCAATAATTTTTATAAAAAATGGAAATTAACAAAACTTTTTTTTGAAAAAAACATGGAAAATTAGCCCACTTGCGAACATTAGCCCCTAAAATTTTAAAATTTTCCCTGCCTCTAGATCATAGGTCGTTAACATGTCTCCTTACGTCTGAAGAAGACAAGCTATTAGCCATACAAAAAAAAGTTAAAAATCATTTTTTTTTTAATTTAAGATATAAGTTTTTAAAGAAACAGTAAAATTTTAAATCATCTAGAAATGTTTAATTAGAAATAAGATGTTGTATTAGTTTAGCGCGCGCACACACACACACGTATATATATTAATAATTATTACATGGATGATAGGGATTTAACTTTCACAAAATATTATAAAATATTATATTGCAGTAGTCACAGATTAAAGTTTAAGATTTATTTCCTTTTAATTAAATTAATTAACTAAAAAAATGTCATATGACGATGAGGTATGGGTTTTTGGGCATGTGCTATTAATAAGCCATGGTAATGTAACAAAGCTTCTCATTGACCCATGATATCGTAACAAATCCTCTCCATGGTAAAGTGAGGGTAAATTGTATGGTTAAGAATCTTGTTATTATTGATTTATGTAGCTTGGGAGGTACTCCAAACCCTAGGATTCAAGGTTTGGAGGGAAAAGCACCACAAGGGCAGCTTGTGGGCTTGGAACTTGAGTATGGAGTTTTGGCATCCATCGTGTTTTGGGGCAAAACTGTGATGGATTCACGACATCTGATTGATGATGATGATAGTTCTTGGAAAGACGATTCCAACGCAACAAAAATCGTCTGAATCTAAGTTTCCATTTGGGAGAAATGAATTTTTGAAGTTAACATAATTATCATTGGATTTTTCAAGTAGGCCAACTTGAAGTAAAATCCAAATGACATGTCTTTTCATATGATTCGTTGGAGGCCTTAAAGGCTATATATTGAGGATGGAATGGATTCATTTTGAGCATCCAATAAGTGCAGCATAAAGGCAACGTTGGAGAGCTAAAGGGAGCACGTTGGCTTCTGTTTGACCACGGGAAAAGAGGATAGTACAATGTGGATTTAGGGCTGGTTTGGGTGCTTCTCTGACTGCATGGAGGGTTGTCACATACCTTAGGAAAGTCGAGCTGAAAAAGGAATAAATGCAGGTGAAAGGAGGGTCTATTAGGCAGTAATCGAGGTAAGGATTCTTTATTTTGGGGATGGTTGTAGGTGACAGCTGAACTATGGTACGCCGTCAGCCTAACCACCTTAGAACAAGGGCAACGTAGGGAGATTTTGGGGCAGACTTGTGCCTAGAACAACAACACGCATGAGGAGAATTCTTCCTTGGTAGGGACGCAGAAAATAAGGGTTGTTGGGTGCTTGGTTAAGGTTGTTGCCCTAACCAGTCACTGATATGGAAACGGTGTATTAGACTTGAAAACCACATTGTGCCCTGTGTCGAGTTTGGATCATCTTATAGAGCATCTTGTTGGAGCCATTTATATGACATTCTGAGGTCAGGAAAATTTATATTAGGTGCAGATCCAGCAGTGACAAGATTGGGTGTCATAGATTGGTTGGAGGGCAGCATGTTGGCTACCCAAAGTAACCCTAGACGAGCTATCTTGAAGGATGAAGAGAAATTGAAGTTTGGGTGAAGGATGGTGCTAACGTGCAACACTTTGATGGACTAAAGTTGTTGCTAGCATGGCAGATTGGATCTCGGGAATTATGCCTACCTAGAGAGCAGTTGATGAGCCTGTGTTCATTGTAGCAAACGTGATTTGCAACAATGATAGGGGGTAACTCTCTTAGAGTCTTGATGTGTCGATGCCTTGATGGACTAAGGCACTACTAGTTAGTAGTATGGGTGTGATGGACCAACATGAAAAGATACAACATAAAAGTGTTGTAGCCAAGTCAGTCATTGTATCTTGTAACCATATACTATTGTATTTATCATATTTGGATTAATATAACGAAGATTGGTGATTGTACATTATTGTACAATTTTGTTTAAAATTGTGTATATTATGCATATGTGACTTATTGCTCTATATTTCCACTGTGCAAACTAGTTTATGGTTGAGATTCTTGGTTTCGTAGCATTAGTGATTTTAAGACTCTAACCTAGACCTAAGGTCATGGAAATTCAACATGGTATCAGAGCGGGTTTGAGCTACTTTGGAAGTAAGTAAATCAAAGTTGTGCACAACGAAGTATAACGTGAGAGTGAGTTGGTCACATTGTAAGTGAAAGGCTCACTACATTGTCGAAGTTGCAGGCAGGTATCCGTTATGAGGACAAGTTGAAGGGGTTGTCCAACTATATAACATGGAAGGAAAGGATCAAGTTGATCTTACAGGTCAACAGGATCTAGGATTTTTCGGAGAAAGATATCAAGAAGCCAACCGACCCTAAGGAGTTGGAAATATGGGAATATTTGGATGTGAGGGTGAGAATGATCATCCTAGATGGTGTGAGGGATGCCCTAATACCTCATTTGTCCGGGAAGAACACTGCACATGAGATGTGGGTATCTCTTCAGAATTTGTTTTAGAATAAGAACGAGAATCAGGTATTGGTATTGGAGGATAAGTTGAAGTCTACTAAGATGTTAAAGGGTGAAAGTGTGACCTCATATCTGACGAGATTGTCTCAAGTCAAAGATGAGCTTGTTGCCATCGGTTTGACTGTCTCAAGTGGAGATATGGTAAGGTTGCCTTGAAAGGGTTCACCGAGGAAGGGAAGCCCTTCATTAAAGGAATCATTGCCAGGGAGAAATTGCCAGACTGGGATAGGCTATGGGATGACTTCATTTAGGAAGAGTTGTGAGATAAGGATCTTCAGCTGAAGTAAAATGCTTCAGATGATGATGTGGCACTTGCATCACGAATGAAGGGTAAGCACAAAAAGGACTTCAATAAATTCAAGTGTTTCAATTGTGGCAAGATGGGTCATTTTTCGTCGAGACGTCTGATGAAGAAAAAGGGGGATGATGAGAAAAGAAAAGGGAAGCATGTCACCCTTATTGCCAATAAAGCAGAGATGGATGAGCTCGCTACAAGATTGGAAGATGAAGAGGAGTATTTTTCTATGATTTCTCATTTCTCACAAACTACTATCACTAAGGATGGATGGTACGCGGACAGTGGTGTAAGAAAGCATATGGCAGGGTCACAGGATATTTTTGAGACTTTATATGGATGGGAATTGAAGTTGTGCATGGTGTTGGGCGACAAGAGTTAGCTAGCGATCTGAGGATTGGGCGTTGTGCCATTCAGTATGGAGACAGGATGTATGATGCGGGTCTAGGATGTACTATTTGTACCAGGACTCAGATATAATATGCTCTCCATCTCGATGATCGATAAGAAGGGGTTTTATGTCTTGTTCCAGGATGGAAAGGCAAGACTCAAGCTCAGATGCTCTAAGTCTGATGGGATTGTACTCGGAGTTAGAGAACATGGTCTCTACAGGTTGACTGCCAAGCCTAAGGATCATGGAAAGAAGCCAGGTACAGGTTACAGAGAAGAAGGAGAAACTGCAGGTGCAAGTGCAGGCTTTGAAGGAGAAGGTATAGGTTCTCGAGAAGAAGGTACACTTGCCTGAGAAGGTCCAAGTTCCAGAGACTCAGAGGGAGTCTAGTTCGAGAGGGAGATTCCAGATTTAGAGGAAGACTATGTAACCCAAGAAGAGCGCGTGGTCAATGGTGAGAAAGGGTGATCCTACCACTGCCAAGAAGGAATCCTGGAAAGAGTGGAATATATTATAGGATAAGAAGAAGAAGTAGGTTTCTTCCAGTAGTGACAATGACACTTCCGAGAAGGGTGTAGTTCACCATACAGGGATTGTTGTGATTATGAGCTCTAAGAGTTGGGAAAGTGTTGTGAGCTGTGATGATGATGACAAGATATTTCCTGGTCTTGGAAGTACCTCCCTCGCTAAGAAGGAGTTTTTATTTATGTAGCTCGGGAGGTACTCCAAGCCCTAGGGTTTAGGGTTTGGAGGGAAAAGCACCACAAGTGCAACTTGTGGGCTTGGAACCCAAGTATGGGGTTTTGGCACCCATCGTGTTTTGGGGCAAAACCATGATGGATTCATGACATGTGATGGATGAGGATGATAGTTCTTGGAAAGACAATTCCAACACAATGAAAATCTTCTGAATCTGAGTTGTCGTTTTGGGGAAATGTATTTTTGAAGTTGACATAATTATTTTTAGATTTTTCAAGTAGGTCAACTTGAATTAAAATCAAAATTATATGACTTTTCATATGCTTCGTTGGAGGCTTTAAAGGCTATATATTGAGGACGGATTTGATTCATCTTGAGCATCCAAGTAGTGCAACATAAAGGCAGCGTTGGAGACCTAAAGAACTCAGATAAGGGAGCATATTGGCTTCTGTTTAGCCGTAGGAAAAGAGGATAGAACAACGTGGATTTATGGTTGGTTTGGGTGCTTCTCTGATTGCATGGAGGGTTGTCACATATCTCAGGAAGGCTGAGTTGGAAAAGGAATAAACGCAGGTAAAAGGAGGGTCTATTGGAAAACAACCGAGGCAAGGATTCTCTGTTTTGGGGATGGTTGTAGGTGAAAGCTAAACTATGGTACAAGGGAAACATAGGGAGCTTTTGGGGTAGACTTGTGCCCATAATAGCAGCATGAATGAGAGGAATTATTCCTTGGTAGGGCCGCATAAAATAAGGGTTGTTGGGTGCTTGGTTATGGTTGTTTCAGTTTAAGTGTATAAGGTTCATATATAAAGGAATTATATTAGTAGTATACATCTTAAATGAATTAACATGTTGATTTCATTGGGGGGTTTGGGTTTTGTGGTCTTGGGTTTGAGGTCATCGGAAGGGAATGAATGAGCCCACAGGTCCATGCATAGTTTGCAAAGGGTTACTATAGTCCTTTTCCTCTCCTTTTTTTAATCCAAATCGGAGGGGGCATGTTAGAAAGAAACATTTGAGGCCTGGTTTATCTAACAATGATCATCTCCCAATTTTCCTAAAGTGGTTTTTGCATTTCCCCTAGTTGTTGTATTCATATTTTTCTGGTATATTTATTATGAAAGCATTTTTCAAGAGGCTATCCATCATGGCAGAGGACATTATGGACTATAGTGCGGATAGCCACTATCATATCCAAATTTTTTTAACCATAGTCAGATTATGAGTTTAGATCTTCTCACTCTATCTCGAGAAACACTTGACATTCTCAACTCCAATCTAGATGTGAATGGTAATAAACCTATTAACTCCAGCATGAATACTAAGGTGTTGAGCCTTTTTCTATACTGATATATTTCTTCCAATAGATCATAAATTACAAACATCCTTTTTGAACACAGAATTCCCTTCTACATGACCCCAAGCAATTGAGTCTTTAGATATTTCAGAGAAAAATGGGAAAAAGTTATCACAAGAGGTCATCCAAAGAGAAAATTACAAGCGGAGAGGAAAAGGTTCATTTGCACTTAAAAACAAAGGTGAAAATGGTGTTAGGGTTGGATGTGTGGAATGGTAAGTCCTAAATGTCCTGAGAAAGGCTATATTGGAGCATTTCCATGGCAAGGTTGTTTGTCCAAATTCCTCAAGAAATGCATTGAGTATAATTGGTTTTTTATTGGGATATGATTTATTATTTTATGTTTTAACTAGGGGATGGCTATGTTTTCTTATCTATTCAAGTAAAATGAAAATAACCTTTTGGGAAAAAAATGGAATTGGGGGTAGTTGGGTCTTGTTTTATAAACATGGAACATGGACTTCAACCCCTCAAGAGAAATGATTTCTACACAAAAATTATGGATCATTTTGCTAAGGCTCCCTATGCCTTATTGGAGAGAAGAAATATTGAGTTCAATAAGAATTAAGCTCAACAAATTTGTGAATTTAGAGCCAAAATTGGATTTAAATACTAATAGAACATGGGCACAGATACAAGTTGAAATGGACCTGCACAATAGTTTATTGAAAGAAATAGAATTGGTATGTGGAGGTCAGGCATGGGCACCATAGATAGATTATTTGAAGCTTACATTTAGATCTTTTTCATGCAATGAAGTTGGGAACACATGAGCATCATGTAGAAAAGAAATCTATTTTAGGCCAAAGCAAAAGAAAATGTGGGTAAAAAAGTGAAGACATGATTCCAGTGACATCTCAAGAAGTGAACTCAAAATTCGTGAAGGAGGAATTTCAACACACAAACTAGAATGAGAACCATCTTCAGGAATATTCTCAAGTGGATTTCAAACCTATGCTAGCTCAAGCGTCCTCTCTAATGGAGTATTTTGGTAAGATTCCCCTTTCTAGTCCTTTTTCCACTTCAATTTCATTCAAATTTCTAGGAGAAGATAGCGGGGTTGCAAATATTTTATCTCTTTTACATGATTCCCCCAATTATTGCATTCCTCCCCAAACCTAGAAGTTATTTTATTCTAACCATCCTATCCCTCTCCCTAAAAATCCTATGCATTCAATGGAATATCCAAAATTCATTCAAGTCATGAATGTTAAAGTTAGGTCAGGTGGGAAAACATTTTAGGAGAAGTATCTCGTTCATGTTAATCTAAAAAATCCTCCAAGGATCCTCCCTATAAGGGATATGACTTAAGATCTAAGTCCAAATAAAGGATGGAGTGACATGTGAAGCTGAGATTGTCTTGGATATGCCTCTTGTTCCCATGGTTGGGATAACCTATCACTTGTCAAAAGCCTAGCAGAAGGTGGTGATTGACATTAAAAGAGGTAGACAATAAACTATTACAAGGGACTTTGAGGTGGGGAAAGCCTTAAATAAGGATTCCCTATGCTTTTTCTATTGTTTAATGTGGTCGAGTAAGAGGCACCCACAATTTTTTTGCCCTCAAATGGCTCCTCAAAAATCAAAATAGAAATATAATTTTAATTCAGGAAATGATGATTCTAGGGGCTAAATCTTGGAATGAATTTGACCATGGTTAAGAGGATGATCACTTTCCACTTTTTATGAAAAAATTCCTTTCACAAGGATTGTTAATAGCCTAGAGCCCCACTCCTTAGACATTCTCAACATCAACCATGACTTTGGATATTTTGGTAATATTGAAAGCAAAAGTAATTGAGCATTCATGTAACAATGTCACCTTTCTAACCCTCATTTTGTATGTGTGATCATAATTTTGAAAGATAGCATGGAAGCCACATATGACTAGGAAAAATATTATATACAATTATAGTATTAAATTATTCTTGAAAATATTTAAAAAAATGGAATGTTGGCTCGAAGGGAGGCACACATGGATCCATGTCCAAGGAAGAGTGGAGGAGTGGAGGATGATGCTTCTCACCCTTGAATATGGCAAAGGTTGAACAACCAATCAAATTTCCACCTAACAAAATGCAAATGATTCCATGAGAGTGTGGAGAAGTGGAGGAAAATTCCCCTTACCCTCAAATATGGAGGAGGTGGCACAGCCAATCAACTATTTTCTTGACATAATGCAATTGATATTATGAGAGAGTGAAAAGTGGGGAATGGTGCCTCACCCTCAAAGATGGAGGAAGTGGCACAATTGATTGAACAATTTCCTAACAAATAGAAAGATATGTGATTGGAAAAGAGGAAGTGCTAATAGTTTTATTATCCTTAGTCAGGTGGAAGAATGGGTCAACACTCTCTCAGGTGAAGAGACATAAGGAAGGAAACGAAAGAAAAAATATAAAAAAGGAAAAAAGGGAAGGGTATTAACTAAAGTGAATTTTGGTACAAGAAGAACATGACTGGAGAGAGAGAATTCTCAGGATGTTGGGCATATAGTGGATGGAGCCATGGTGGAGTTATGATTGAGCCCCATGCTTTGGAATCAAAGTCCTACTCACTATATTAATTTGTTTTAGGCCATTGGACTATGTCTTCAAGCCTAACGGATTAATGGGTGGCTTAATGGATGAAAAAATCACTTTGGTGTTGGTTTTATAATTGTTAACCACCTAGACATGGAAATCTAAGTCACTATGGTGCTTGATGGAGATTTTTTTACGTCCTCGAAAATGGACTACATACACATGTGGTGCTTGTTATGAAAATACAACTGAGAGTTCATCTGAATAATGGAATCAACTTCCTATACTAATAAATACCCCATTTGGACCATGGTTGAAGCCCTATGATCGAAATCAAAGGAGTAAGTGAGTCACTATGGTTCTTACTGCTAGAGGGTAATTGAGAAAGGACCTGGAAAATGGACTCCATCTATTGAGTGTCTAACAAGCCTTAGTGTGAATTTTCCTTGAGTAAGAATCCCCACATATTTTGGATCCAGCTCGGGGTGGTCAACTACAAGAAAGTTAAAAAGTTGTTGACCTATGGTTGGGTGGAGAGTTAAGTCCCTCCTTCAGTTGCAGGCCATATTAAAAAATTCAGATAAGTCTATTGCATATGCATACTTGAATATATGGACTTAGATGTTCCTTATTATGTTCATAAATAGTAAATGATCTTGTACATTTATGAATGAAAACCCTGACTGTGAAGCTGACAGGTATGTTTATGATTTGAAGATACGTTGTATGTACATAATTTTAATGTATCCCTGGATTGTGTTAATCAATGTTTAGTTCATGATTGATGTGAGAAACTATGTAATTATGTTGTTTCTTATTCTCTCATACAAGAACAATAGTTTATGAATATATTAGTTCATCCTACTCAAAGGGTTTCCACACTCTGATAGGGGGATTGTAATTCCTCTTGTATTGGTATTAACAATTGTATTCTTACACTCAATTATTTGGTAATCACATGCTTCCAATAGTAATGGGGATCAATAGAGAATATTAGTTTGATATTCAAATTATAGCAAGGCCCTGTATCGAGAGTCTAATGGTAAAACCTCATTTCAATGGAACCCTACCGTGTGGGCCCCATCAGGATTTTAGAACCTGGGGTGATCACTTGGACCTGAGTGTGGAGAGGCCTAATAATAATGGGTCGATATCATACCATCAAACCCTTGATATAATTAAATGAGTAATTTAGGTGGTGAGGGATAATATTGGTGGGCCAAACATTAGAGTGGCATAGTCGAACAGATGGATCTAGGGAAAAACCTTGCCAATCAGAACCCTAAAGTTGGGCCTTCGGGTAACTGGGCCCCTAAAAGAGTTTAGGAGGAGACGCCAAGTGAGGAAGCCTAACTTGACATAACATAAGAAAGTAGGCGGTGGGCCATATTAGACTCTTCAGCCTTTGGGCCATCAAGATTGTAGATAAATTACATAAGGAACTATGGTTGGGAGCTTGACCCAATATGACATCAACAAGTGGGTGGACCCTACACTTGGATCTCCTACCTCATACCTCATCATTTTCAAATTGATTTTGAAGTATAGGGAAGGTAGCGAACCTAATTCCAAGATAAAACGGCTTGGGGTGATGTGGCCAAGGTGACATATCTTGCGAGTGGACCCTACTCTAAAAAATTATACCTTGGACCTATGCAATTTCCAATTGAATTTGGAGTACAGGGAAGGTTGAGAACTCGATGTCAAGATGATATGTCTTATGGTTACGTGGCTTAGGGGTGGATCCTACTCTTCAATCTCAAACCTTGGACCTCAATCCTCAATGTTTTCTAATTGAGGTTGGAGTAAGGGAAGGCCAAGAACCTGATGCCCAGATAACATGGCTTGGGGTTACATAGGTGAGGTGACGTGGCTAAGGGGTGGACCTTACTCTCATATCTCAAACCTCAGACCTCAAGCCTTGGTGTTTTACAATTGAGGTTGGAGTAAGGGGGAGGCCAAGAACTTGATGCTGGGATTACATGGCTTCATGTAACGTAGCCAAGGTGATGCAACTTAGTAGCGGACCATACTAGGCGCGTAGGTCTCTAAGGAACCAAAATTTTCAAAGGAACTAAGTGGAGAGTAGACCTAGAGATTGATGTTTGGGATCAATTGATGGGAATCCATCATGGTCAATGTTTAAGGAGTAAGGGGGGGGGGAGACAATTATGATTAGCACCAACCCACCCATCTTTGATCAATGAATGAGATTAATTTAGGGCTCCCCCTCCCCAAATTCAAAGCCACCATTGGGTGGGCCCACCCTATTAGTCCTTTTTTAGGCAGTTTCATACCTAAATGTGGCACGGAACATGGTAGGTAACCTAGCAGATAGGTAAGTGGCCAAATCAATTCCACATGGGCCAAGGAAGGGCCATGTGGGTGCCATGTCGAGATCCGTGGATACCGTGGACCCTAGCTTCTAAAGGAAGTAAATTTTTATCTAGAACTCAGATTGAGTTACATTTTATGTCATCGGAAATCTCTCTTAGTGAGTTGATCAAAATGATGGTATTAGGATTAAATTCCACAAAGGTTATAGATTTTTTTTTTTTTGGTAAGCCCATCTTCATTAAATATCTTGAAGATTGAGCCAAAACATATTCGTAACACCTCCCACATCCAAATAAAATCCAAAGGGGAGGGAGGGAGGTTTATAGAGGGGTATCAGATCATAGGCTCAACATTCGACCTAAAGAGGATCACACACAAAGGATATAATTTTATGCGAGAGCTTAATTATTGTATATGCTGATTTTTGGTTTGTAGTTGATGTGGTTGTTAACCTTGATAGAATATTGATATGTCCTTTTTCTCTAGCATGTATAACTAGCATGGATTTTGATTTTGTGAACAACTTCATATAAGCATACTTAGTGTCGATATACCAAAGTAATAAATTACTATATTCATGCCATATTTAACTAACAACTATGTGTCTATGAAAATACATAAGAAAATACAAATTCCAATGTGAAATAGAGGAATGGGCAACGTAATGGTATAGTAGAACATGGATAAATCACAGAACAATTAAGAAGAGGACTTAGTTGGGAAGAGGTAAGAGGAAAATTCCCCTTGTTGGATGGATACTTTGAGGATCTTGAGAGCTGAATTGAGAAGTTGCAAGGTAGACAATGAAAATATTAGGAAAGCATAAGAGAGGAAAACAAAGGTAAATGTAGTGATTTTGCATAGCTTATCGGACCTGCAAAGGAAAAAGAAACATTAGCTTGGTGCCAACCACCTAGGAAGGCATAAATCCAAGCAAAGATCATTAGAGATTCATAGGATTGGAAACCAATAACGAAGAAGAAAACAAGCCAATTAAAAGGCATAGGCAATCAAGTGAAGACACAATGAGAGGACAAACCCCACTTAACACTCTAGAAATAGAGACAAGCATCCATGCCCAACTGTTTAGAGTTGCATCCAAAATCCATCACCAAAAAAGGAGAAGTAAGAAGAGCTCAATGCTAGAAGAGTTCAAGAAATCAAAACCCCTACTTTTGATGGAGAAATAAGAAAGCTAAAGAGGTAGAAAATAGGCTATTGGGAATGAAGAAATACTTTAGAGTCCATGGCTACTATGAAAACTTGAAATCCATAGTAGCTATTTCAACATGAAGGGAAAAGATGATATATGGTGAGAATATTTGAGAAATGTCAAGGGTGTTAGAGAAAAGTAACTATCATGGAAAAATTTCGAAAAATATTTACGTGAGAAATACATATTTGAGAGTTTCTATGACAACCAAAATAAGGAGTTCCATGAAGAAAAGATAGGACAACGTACCTTGAATACTTCTACAAACATATTTTTGGGGTTGTAGGGTTCTCTAAAATATATTTGAGATATCGTCATCATCGGGTTTGAATTGAATATAAATACATCCACAAGACAAAGTTAAAGACAAGATATGGACACTACAAATTTGTGGTGGTGCCATTATAGCTTACATATCCACCAATCACTTTTATGTGCCTGATGAACAACATCCTCAAACCATATTTGGACAAGTTTTTTTTTTTTTTTTAGATGACATCCTAGTTTACTCAAAAAACCAAGGAAGAACATGAGAATCATTTGAAGAAAGTGTTGTAGTTGCAAGGGAATACAAGCTAATATACCAAATTCAACAAATGTGACTTCTTAGAATCACAAGTCCAACATTTAGAACATGTCATTTCAAGAGAAGGAGTGGCTTTGGATTTCAAAAATATTGAGGCCATAATGGAGTGTCCCACTCCCCAAAATCGCATAGACGGTAGATTATTTATGGGATTGGCTTGATATTACTAGCATTTCATTTGAGATTTTTTCAAGTTTGGGAATCCAATCATAGTCTTACCAAGGAAATGATTTAAATTTGAATGGACATCAGTGTGCGCAACAAGTTTGGAATAGCTCAATAAATTTCTCACTTGTGCACCTATTTTGAGGATATCAGATCTAGAAAAGGACTTCCTTGTCTGCACAAACGCCTACAAGGAAGGACTAGGTGGAGTCCTGATGTAAGAGTCCTGATGTAAGAGGGGCATGTGAGATATATGAGTCAAGGAAATTAAATGAGCATGCAAAAGAACTATGCTACTCATGACCTAGAGATGGCGAAAAATTATCATACCTTGAAGATGTGGAGACACTTCTTGCTTGGAAGAAGATTTATATTGATGTCAGATCATGGAGGACTAAGATATTTTTTTGATTAGCCTAAATGAAATGCTAGACAAGCCAAATGGTTGGTTTTAATCAATGAATTTTATTTTGAAATAAAACATATCAAGGAAAAGGAAAACTGAGTAGCAGATGCACTTAGTAAGGGTCTACAATTAGTGCACTTGGAAGCTATAAGCACTTGTGAGTTTGACACAAACGAAAGGATCAAAGATGCATGGACACATGATGATAATTTCTACCATGTGAAGAGATTCTTATAGCAATAACTAGAGGGATCAATGAGCAGTAGCTACAAGATCATTGATGATGGTATGTTGTTAAAAGATATGTGGTATGTACCTAGTGTGAATTAGTTGAAGAAACTCATAATGTATGAGTTTCATAAAGGACCTTACTTAGGTCATCCTCGCTATTAGAAAATGATAAAATCCATAAATAAATCATACTATTGGCCCAGGATGAAGAAGGAATTCATTGAGTACATTGTCAGGTTCCTAGAATGCCAACAAGTCAAATTAGAATGTAGGCACCTAGCAGGATTAATTCTATAGTAGTTCCCAATTCCTAAGTGGAAATGGGAAGTCATATCTATGGACTTCATTATGGTATTACCAAAGACAACTAAAAAACATGATGCCATCATGGTGGTAGTAGAAAAAATGAGTAAGGAAACTCATTTATAGCTGTTAAATCCACCCACAAGGCCATCGGCATAGCTCATATTTTCATGAAGGAAATATTCAAATTGCATGGAATACCTAAGAAAATCATCTCAGATCAGGATAACAAATTCACTTCTAATTTTTGGAAGATATTTTTTGCTGGTTTTGGAACCCAGCTAGATTTTATTACGACATATCATCCTTAGACAGATGATGAAACTAAAAGAGTGAATAGGATTGCCAATTCCATGTTGATAATGTATGTCATGCATCAATCAAGGAGATGGGAAGAATTCCTATCATTATTTGAGTTTTCATAAAATAACGAGTACCGAGAGTCACTAAATATGATATTGTTTGAGGCATTGTATGGTAATAAATGAAATATTGTTCGAGGCACTATATGGTGAATAGAGTGGCTATTGGACCTAACATGATGAAAGAAATGGAAGGAAGTAATCAAGATTAGGAATAAATTGAAAGCATTCCAGGGTAGGAAAAGGATTTATGGATATCAACATAAAATGTATAAATAATTCTAAGTGGGAGAGCATGTATATATCTGCATCAAATCAAGGAAGAGTGCACTAAAAGTGGGGTCTTTTGCTAATTTGGCACCCATATTTTGTGGACCATTTCAGATCCTAGAAAGAGTGGGACTAGTAGCTTACAAACTAAGCTTGCCACCCATAGTAAAAGTACATAATTTATTTCACATTTCTTTTCTTAAAATGTATGTATGTGACACTAATCACATAATTGATTAGCCTGTAATACAAGTGGAATTTGAGGGAGAATTCCAACTGTAACCATTGTGCATCCCAGATTGGAGGCAGATTGAGCTCCAAAATTGAGTAATAGAATAGGTCAAAGTGCAGTGGAAGCGTTGTGGACCACATGAGTCGACCTGGGAACATGCCAAAAAACTGAGGGTACTATACCCATTTTTTGTTTAATGATTAATTATATGTAAGAGTTGTGATTATAAATCTCATTATTTATCTTTTTCTTTCTAATTACAGAACACTGAGGATAATGTTCCTTTAAGGGGGTGGGTTATGTAATAGTCTATTCTTTTTACCCACGATTTTGTATGTGTGATCATAACTATGAAAGGCAGCATCAAAGCCATGGCTAGTTGGGAAAAATCTTATAAGCAAATAAAGTATTAAATGATTTTCTTGAAACTAATTTAATTTAAAAAGGGGAATGCTAGCCTAAAGGGAGGGACACACAGATCCAAGTCTGAGGGAGAGTGGAGAGGTGGACGACAACGCCCCTCGCCCTCAAAGATGGAGGAAGTGGCATGACTAATCGAATATTTTCCTAACAAAATGCAAATGATGCTAAGAGAGAATGGAAAAGTGGAAGATGGTGCCCCTCACCATCAAAGATAAAGGAGGCGGGACATCCAATCGAATATACACCTGAAAAAAATACAAATGATGTCATGAGAGAGTGAAGAAGTGGAGGATGGTGCCCCTCACCCTCAAAGATTGAGTAAGTGGAATAACCAACGGAACCACTTCCTAACATATAGCAAGAGATGTGATTGGACAAGAGGAAATGGTGATAGTTTTATTTTGATTAGTGAAGTGGGAGAAGGGCTCAACACTCTCTCAGGTACATGAAGAGATGCATGTAAGGAAGCAAAAGAAAAAAGAGGACAAAAGAAAAAATGGAAGGGAAATAGTTGAAAACTAGTATAAGGAGAATGTAACCAGAGATAGAGAGTTCCTTATACGTTGGGCACAAAGTGCATGGAGTAATGTTGGATTTGTGGCTGAGCCATGTGCTCTAAAATTGGGTGTTATTCCCTCTATTGATGTATTTTAGGCCACTGGACTTTGTGTGTCCAAGCTTGACTGGTTAGTGGGTGTCTTAGCAGATGACCGAATCATTGTGGTGCTGATTATATAACTATTAAACACTTAGACATGAAAATTTGAGTCACTACCGTGCTTGCTAGAGAGTTATTTACCACCTAGACAACGAACTATAGGGTCCTGTAGTGCTTGCTATGAAAATACAACTAAGAGATCACTTGGACAGTGGATTCAAACTCTTGGATTGATCAATACCCAATCTAGACCATGGTTGAAGCCCTATGATTGAACTTAAAGGAGTAAGTGAGTCATTATAGTTCTTACTACTAGAGGGAAGTTGAACAACCGCATAGAAAATGAACTCCATCTCTTGAGTATCTACCAAGACTTGGTGTGAATTTTACCTGAGTAAGCATCCCCTCAAACTTTAGATTTGGATTGGGGGTGCTCAATCACAAGAAAGTTGTAGTTTGGTTGGTCTCTGGTTGGGTGGAGAGTTGAATTCCCTCCCTCAGTTTCCAACCATATTAAAACATTTAGATAAGTATATTTCATATGCATACTTAAATTTATGGATTATGATGTTCTTATTATGTGTTTATAGAATTATATGTTTTTAAATTCCAACATTTAATTATCAAATTTGGGATCATAAGACTTAGATATGAAAGCACAGGAAATGAAATATTAGATCCTATTCTAACATATGATAACAACTAATACTAGAAAGAATTAACCACTAAGGATTAATACTTATCGGGTTTTGAACCACAATATTTCATTACCAATAGACAATGTTCATGTGGTTTTATTTATGTAGCTTATTCGGTCTTGAGACCTCATTGGTTCTAATCCTATAATGTTTCATACAAAAACTCATTAAACATGTTGTAGAAAAGTAAATGCTAACAACTATAAGCAAAAGTGTGTGAGGCAAGTAAATAAGACAAGATAATAAATTGTAAGAAATGCATTAATAAAATATCAAAAATAAATTATAAGTAGGCTTAGAGTCATAATGATATATTGTAGGTTCTTATTTAGTGTAGGACTCGTTTACCAAGTGACTTCAAAGCTCTTAATCAATTAAAGAATCCTAAACTGCAAACCACAAGTTATTTAGTATTTTGATGTAGGTTCCGGTTTCTGGTGTTGAATTAAGTACTGAAATTACAGTTTTGGTTCTGGTACCGAATTAAGTATCGAAATTACAGTTCTGGTTTTGGTACCGAATTAAGTACCGAGATTACAGTTCTAGTTCTAGTACCAATTTAAGTGCTGAAAATCTGGAACTTAAATTTCAAAATAATGAAATATATTGAGAAACCAACTTCAATATCTTTTCACTCTTAAGCCTAGAAAATAAATTCAAATTTGATCATAATGCATTCTACTTAACAAATATGAAAATAGAGCAATAAATATAATGCTACATGAAATGCAAATCTAATGAAAAGTTGAAAAGAGACATCAAATAAAATCTACAATAAAATAAAAATAAAAAATATTACCCCACTCTATGAATAAACACTAGCACGTTACTTGAGTCGAGGGGCCCTTCCCGACCTAGAAATGTGCCCAAAAACTAATTCAAATCGGCAAGATCTTCAAACTTCAATAATTAATCGTCATTGGAACAATTTCTCTTCTTCTTACAAATGGAGGTTCAAGTTTATTACAAAATATCAACTCAAAATAATGACAAAATCCTCCTTGCATACTCCCCTACAACCTACTACCCCTCTGCTGCCAGATCCATCCCTCTTTGTAATACATAAGATAGAGGAAGTGATAATATTGACTCCCATATAACTCTCACTTCCATGCTTTAATTGAAATTAAAAAAACAATCTTATTATGATTTAAGATCACATTGAATCATTTGTTGGGAATGGAGATGATGCCACTTGGAATTAGTTTGAATTTATTCCAAGTTTAGATGTAATTGAAAATCTAGATGTAAGAAGGTGCATAATTAGGTACTGAATTGCTGAATTGGTACCAAAGTAAGTATCGAAATATCATGCTGACCTGAACTAGTACTGAATTAAGTACTAAACTGCTAGACTAGACTGGAGTGGTACCAAGATAGAAATTTTCGTAGTTGAACATTCTCCTTGGCCACATAACCACATTAGTAACCCATCATTGATAAAACCATATTAAAGACACATTTAATCATTAAAATGATAATAAATTTGTCATAATTAACCATAGCATAGAAGAGGCTCATTTAGTGGAAGTTGATGTTATAAAGGCCACGAAAATTATCATAAATGCGAGAATATGGCTCATGAATGGAGACTTTATATATTGAATAATATGGCATATTCAGAGTCCAACATTCCCCCATGCCTAATATTTTGCATTCCCTCATGCAAACAAAATCCTTGCTTATGGCATTGTTTCTTGGTGTAAGTGGTTAAAGGTGAACTGTTATACCATCACAAACTTGATATATTTCACAAAAAGGTAACACAAATTGAGGGAAAATAAAATATGGATTAGGAAGGAATGGTGGATGATATAAGGTTATGATGAGGATAAGGGCTAGAAACTTTGTAAGACCATTATGCACTTTGTGGTTCTTTTCTCAGATAAGCAACAATGACTTCATCCTCTTATTGAGAGCATTTAGACGATAATTTTACAAATGCTTTATGATGTACAAGGATAAGACACTATAGATATATCTTTGTATTCATGTACCAAAATATTTTTTTCATTCTTATGGTCTTACTAGAATATGCATTAATGGATTTGAAAATGGGGGGTTTAATGGTGGCTTAAGAAAGGTAAATATTTATGTAATAAGAAGTGTTTAATCATCAAGATTCCTTAAATTTTAATGAGTTAAAGAGATATAAAAATGTTTTACCTCAAGTATACCTTATGAAATTTTATCTATACTATAGGTCGAGGATGAGGCAAGGTAAGGTTGAAAGTTTGGAATGATCTGGAAAAGATGGAGTTGATGAATGTCAATATGATATATTGAAGGAAGCTAAAGAGAATGAATTGAAGATGATGAAAAGGTCCCAACAACCACTCCCCCATGCCTGAGGTTTTTCATATTCATGTAGACCAGGTGAGATACTGAAGAAGTGAGGAGAGTTGTTGAGATGGCTCTAGTACAAGGGAGCTTGGAAAACAAAAAAAATGGAACTAATGAGATGAATATTGAGCAACAATAAGTCATCTAAAATTGATTAAAATGATGCTAAAGTAACATCAAGCATAACTTAAATTCCAAATCCCTCATTACATATGATTTCGTCAACCCTTAACAGTTTTATGCTCAAGAAAAAAGAAACATGTTTATAAATTTAAGGTGTTATCCAACTTTGTATACATAAGAATAGGAGGCTTATTATGATCACAACAAATGACGAACCAATGAAAAATTAGATATTACTAACCAAATCCCAAAGTCTTATAGTAATCCAAGTATTACATATAAGCTTTGAAGTTGAGCTCTATTAATTCTTTGTGATCATAAGTCACACTTATAAGATAATTAAATATTAGGTATAGTATGCAAAACCAATGATAGAGGACTCAAGGTTACCTTAAGCCCATACTTTAGCAACAAATTTATGGAGTTCATTTTTCCTTTGACTTCATCCACACATGCTTCATTTTGATTGTAACACTATAGAGTAACCATCGTATGTGTAGACAAAATCCCTTGTTTTGTTGACACTCCTTTAGGTAGAATGCCCCATTGCCCATGAGCATCCATAGCCCTAATGGGTTTGCCTAGTGGTATCATAGGTCAATACTCGTTGTCAACAGGCATCCATAACCTCGATGAGTTAACCTCTTAAACCTATTTTACACTGGAGTCCCTAGTCCCATGTTTCCTACGATTTTATGTTTATATTATGGACATTGCTTTTGCAATTGGTAGACAGGGGAGTAGCTTCAGAAATCCCCTTAAAGGTACAGGATGATACCTTTTAGAGTGACTTTGATTACCTATGTAATGTCTTAGACGCATAAGGTACTTATAGGTACTCAAAGGACATAGCATGAATGAGCCATTCTAATGTGAGATGGATGAGGCTAACTAAAGAATAACCAAAAGAGACCTAAAGTCCTACCAATCATTGTTTTCATGTATTCTTTATCTTTTAAAGTAGTGTTCCACAATGAGTAGAGACTTCAGTAACTCTTCTGCAAGTTTTAATAAAGATGCTCGAATATCATGCTCGGGTGTTGTTCTTATAGTATTCAAGTTTCTTTTCTCATTGGTATCATTGTATGGACCTTTTAATTTTGTTTTAATCCCCTTATATGTTTTGGTAACTGTATTTTGATAAATTTTTTTGTGTTGATAATAAAAAATCAATAAGGATTGGATTACAAGGCTTGGTTTTGTGTGGAAATAAGAACACATTGGGGGGCAGGGGGGAAAGTGCAGAACGACGGTTTGAACCAATAGGGGATTATTGTTGGTAGCCATGGAGGGGCAAGGAGGGGGGGAGTTCAACTCCCACCTATAGCCATGTAGTGGCAAACAGAAGCAAAGAAGCGGGTTTGAATTGCTTCAAAAAACCAATGGAGGCAAAAACGGAAAGGTTTAATACAAAAAAGACAGAAAACATCAGTTCTCATGAGCAGGAATAGAATCATGAGCAAGTTAGAGGAGACAAGAGAACAGAAGGTGACAGTCAGAGAGCTGAACACAGGGGTGTGACAGGACTTTGCAAACCTAGGTCAACCATCAAACCCCAGGTTGTTTTAAAAAATCCAGTACTACAGGAGCACATGGATCACATGGAGGCATACGCAGTTATATGTAAATTTATGGGGATATGGCCAACGGAGAAGGCTCTGTAGGTTTGGTTAAGAAACCAATGGAAACCTAAGGGGGAAATAACCCTCCACCTTGGGTCCAAGGGTTTCTTCACTGTGGTGTTCACAAACCTAGAGGACAAAGACAAAGTGTTCGAAGGAGGACCATACTTTTATGCTACGGTTGGCCTCTACATGCCACCATGGGTGATGAATTTTGTCCCAGAATGAGAAACATTCACATCAATATTGGTGTGGATGCAACTTTACTCCCTACCTTTAGATTACTGGCTACTTGAATCCTTAAAGGCCATAGGCAATAAATTAGGTCATTTTTTAAAAATATCAGAGGCGACTCTGCGAGAAAAATACACCTCCTTTGATTGCATATGTGTAGAAATGGACCTATCATGAGCACTTCTGGATGAAATCATTCTCGAAGTTTATGATGAAGAATGGGTGCATGCAGTGGACTATGAACATGTCCCATTCAGATGTCGTAAATGTCATGAACACAGACACCTCATCAGAGATTTCCCTTTAAATAAATTGGAGGAAAATATAAAAACCAACAAAGGCAAAGACCTCGAAGTCTTTACCAAGATGGGAGGCAAAGGGAAAGGAGGAAAAAAGTACCAAAGGAAAACTAGTGAGGATAAACACCCAAGTCATAACAGTTTCAAGATTTTAGAAGAAGAAGGTGGGAACAATATGATGAACCAAGCATCTGAGGATAATCCTACAGAGAAGGAAAAACATGCTAGCATGGAGGATGTACTGGAGAACAAAAAACTAAAGGAAGATCAGCCAAGCATCATGGAACTTGGCAGGGACCATGAGATGACCCCAAGTGAAGTTGGAATAGAGGACCATGAACTACAGGATATTCTTGAGAGGGAGAATCTCGATCTAGAAAAGTTCTTAGAGAAGGGAACCACCAAAGGGGTTGATTCTCTACCATAAGAGGAGTTTGACAGAGTACAACAACTCTTCCTTTGGAGATCTCAAGCAAAGGGTTTTGTAGTCAAAAGAAACCATGATAGCTAGGACAATAGAGGGGTTAAAACAATGGAGACAACATTAGGACACTCTTCCAAGAACCCAGGTAGGAAAAGAGGAAGGAAAAGACAGAATAAGCTGCTGACAGAGTGTGGGAAACTCATGACTAACTCAAGTAAGATGAAAGACCTTACTAGTTACTCATTTATAAATATTTCATAATGAAGCTCACAACCTAGAACATTAGGGGTCTAGGAAGTAAAAGGAAACAAAGAAATCTTAGCAATATAATAAAAGAAGAAAAACCAGACATGGTGTTTATCCAGGAAACAAAATGTTCAATAGATAAAATGAGAGAGATACATAGCAAATGGATCATTAAGTATGACTATATAGAAGTTAAATCAGATAACACGACAGGCGGGATTCTCACACTCTAGAATCCCCAGAAACTTGGAATCCTGGATGCTGAAGCATCCAGGAACTACCTTTCAATGGTGATCCAACCTTTGGGTGATAAGGAAATATATATGATCACAAATGTCTATGGACCTCAAAAACTTGAAGAAAAACTTAGGCTTCTCACCTCATTGGAGAAGTTGAGAGAGAGGCATCCTGTTATGCCCTGGATTCTAGGAGGGGATTTTAATATGATCAGATCTCTTACAAGAAAAAAGGCGAGACCAGAACACTAGGTAGAGACTCCATTGCCTTTTAGAACTTCCTAAATGACATGAGGCTAGTGGACATGGAGACAATAAATGGTACTTTCAACTGGAACAATAAGAGGGGAGGGGCTTCTCAAGTTGCCTCTAAACTAGATAGATTTATAATCTCAGAGGACCTCCTTCTCAATGGCCCTGAATTAACTACATCAATCCTTCCTTTTGGAGGCTTAGATCACTGGCCTATCCAACTTGAAGCTTCCTTTATAGGCACTCCGAGGAATAGACCTTTCAGGTTTGAAAATTTCTAGCTTACTCACCCTGACTTCATCAATAATATTGGTAAGTGGTGGGTGGAAGATTTGCCCGTTCAAGGCACTATTATGTTCCTTCTACAACAGAGACTGAAGCACATCAAACTCAGGCTTAAAGAATGGAACAAAAAGGATTTTGGCAATATTTTCAAGGCTAAAAGAGAGGTTGAACAGAAACTACAAGGAATCAATCAGATCCTTATCATAGATGGCTTTATTGAGGAAAGAAAAATGCAAGTTGATACTCTTCGACAGGAATGGGAAGATAGATGCTAGCAAGAGGAGATCTTTTGGATGCAAAAATTGAGAGTGCAATGGCTTAAAGAAGGGGAAAAAACACAGAGTTTTTTCACAAGTCAACCATGGATCGTAGGTCACATAACAGGATTTAAAAACTCAGAGACACTCAAGGGAAAGAGCTCAACACCCACAAAGAAATGGAATGTGCTCTGGTACAACATTTCCAAAGCATAGCAGAGGAACCTCTAGTAGACATATCACCATTTATCAACAACTTCACAAAGTACATTCCAAAGCTTATAACCAAGGAAGACAACTACAATCTTAACAGGCTAGTGACTAAAGAGGAAGTTACTGAAGTCATTAAAGAAATGAAAAATGGGAAAGCTCTAGGACTGGATGGGTTCAATGTTGACTTCTTCAAAGCATGCTGGGAAATATTCAAACAAGATATCCTTGAATTTGTGGAGGACTCAAGAAGATCCAAAATCGTTTTGAGGGCGCTTAATACTTCTTTTATAGCTTTGATTCCAAAGGAGGAAAAAGACACCATACAGATTTAGACCCACAACTTTATGCAATGTGGTGTACAAAATTATTTCCAAAGTTATTGCAAATAGACTGAAGCCCCTACTTCCAACGCTTGTGTCTGAGGAGAAAACTGGTTATGTGGAAGGAAGGAAAATTCTAAACAACATCATTCAAGCTCATGAGGTGGTTCATTCTCTTAAGAGAAATAAGTAAGCGGGGATGATCATATAGCTTGACCTAGCGAAAGCTTATGACAAGCTCAACTGGTCGCACATCAGGGAAGTACTAATAGCATACGACTTCGACCACAACTGGATGATATGGGTAATGGCCATTGTTACTACAACTAATTTTTCAATCCTGCTTAATGGCTCTCCATCCAAAACCTTTAGGCCTTCGAGAGGCCTCCGACAAGGATATCTGCTCTCCCCTTTCCTCTTTATTCTCATGATGGAAGGATTAGGTAGAGCGATTAAATCCGCCAATATAGAAGGAAGAATTCAGGGTCTCAAACTCACCCCAAATGGGGATGCCTGGACTCACCAACAATTTGTGGATGACACTATGCTACAAGGTACAACCACAGTCAAAGAAGCTAAAGCATTCAAACAAATCCCGAATGACTTTTCTATGGCCACTCATACAGAGGTAAGCCTCACCAAATCAAAAAAATTCTTTTTTTAATATGACATTTCTATTTAGAGAAACCTCACCAAAATTCTCGTCTTTCAAAGAGATCAGTTAGCATCCAAATATTTGGGAATACCTCTTACTGATAAACCTCTAAGAAAGGAATTTTGGGAGCCAGTGACTGATAGAATGCAGGATAAAATCAAGAAATGGACAAGTAGGTCTTTGAATTTAGCAGGACAACTAGTGCTTACAAAGGCTATCCTACAAACTATTCCTACCTTCATGTTTTCAGCTCTTCCTACTCCTAAAGCAGTTTTGCAGCTCATTAGGAATATTTAAAGATATTTTCTTTAGGGAAAAGGAGAAGAGAAAAATAAATGGGCTTTGGTAGCTTGGGATAAGCTCTGCAAACTTAAGAACCATGGGGGTCTAGGACTTCATGACCCTGAAACTGTTAGCAAATTCTTGGGGGGGAAACTTTGGTGGAGATGGCTAAAGGAGTCAGCAACCCCATGGGCCAAACTATGGAAACATAAGTATGAAAACAATTGGCAAGAGAGGGATCATATTCGGATGTCTAGGCACATCAAGGGCTCCCATATTTGGAACAATGCTTGAGAGAATAGAGCCATAGTTCAGAAGCACAGTTTCTGGGAGATCGGAGATGGAAACCTAGCATGGTTTTGGGAGGATAATAGGCAGCAAGAACCTAACCTGTGCAGAGAATAATTAGTCGGTCTTAAGAATGACTCTGACAATAAAGGTTTACTCAAGGTAAGTGATTTTTGGGATCAAACAAAATACAAGGATAAATGGAGAACATGGAAGAACCAAGGATACAATGAAGAAACCCCTTTGAAGGCCCAAGCAGAAGCTCTTGCAGTCATATTGGAACAAAGAAAGATTTTAACATCTACATTGTTTGACCAACTAAGATGGGGAAGAAACAATGAAGGCAGCTTCAACCTCAAAGAAGCCAAAAGAATTTCCATTGGGCTTAACTTTCCAAACCTTGATAAGATATGGAAGGACCTATGGCCAAACTCACACTAGATGAAAATTAAACTGTTCATGTGGTTGGTGCATCATAAAAAGATTCTAACTTGGGAAAATCTTTGGAAAAGTGAGCTAGTTGGTCCATCTAGATGCTAGTTGTGTGGTCTATAAGAAGAACCGATGAATCACCTACTTAACCTTTGAATTGGGTAGCTTCCATCTTCAAGCAAACTGACAGGGACGCTTTTAGCATTACTGGCACTTTAAAGAATTGGTGGAAATATTTCTCAAAAAATGAAGCAGTCAACAAAGCCTGGACTCTGATTCTAGGTTTTTTGATCTGGGATGTCTGGAAAGAATGCAATAAAAGTATTTTCAAGAACAGAATTGGCTCAACACAGAGCATCATATCTCAGATTATAAGACAACTCAAAGAAACTGTAAGTATTTTCTAAAGAAACCCCCCGAGAAACCTCCTCTAAACCAGGATGCACATATAATTTTGCAATTGGGTCTCCAGTGGATGATCCCATAGGGCATAAGCAAGAGCGCAAGCTATACAATAGTGGGCAAGGAATTATGGCAACCTCCTCCACCTAGTTTTATGAAATTCAGTATAGATTGTGCCTCTAAAGGAAACCCTGGAGTGGTTTGTTATGGAGGAGTCATAAGAGATGAGAAGGGATACATACAAATAATCTTTCATAGTTATTTTGGCAATGCCACTAATAATATGGCGGAACTCATGGCCTTAGAGCAATGCCTAGAAATCTTGATTGAGTTAGATTTACACAATGCTATTGTAGAAGCAGACTCTGAATTGATAATTAATTCGGTGAAGAAGATATGCAACGGTACAACACCAAAAAAAGTGTCAAAACATTGGCAATTATTGCAGGTCAATCAATGTATACAATCCCACCTGAGAACCCTGAGAACACTCCAATTTGTTCACGTATGCAGAACAACCAACATATTAGCGGATCGCTTGGCGAATGAAGGAGTGCTATGTTCAAGAAGTAATAGAAGATATACTTGGGCATTGACACCCTTAGGGACTTTGCGTGATGACTGTCACAGACAGGTGACCATAGACAGGGAGTACTCTTAGAACATGTAATTTCAGCAGTCAGGGACTGAAGAAAACAGTGGAAAATGGATCAAATGGAAGAGGTAAACAGAAGGTTGTTTGGCAGGCGGCTAACCATAGATCGACAGAGCAACAGATCGGCGATCATTGCAAGGTGAAAGAGCGCAGAAGATAATGCAATGAAGAGGTATTTTAGGCGGAGGAGGGATGGTAAGTGGTATTGAAGCATATTTGCCCGATTCCACTTACCAAGCGACACATAGTAGTGGAGGAAAATAAAAAACTAATTTTTGGGCAGGCTTTCTCCGGGCTGTTTGTCGACCCAAAATCGCTATGGACCGTTGGTTCCACTAAGCGCAAATCAATGACGAAGGAGTGTCATGCAGTTTGATTGAGTAGGAAAAGATATTGACCTTTGGATCGCGAAAAGAAATGGACGGTGGAGATCAGTTTAATCGACGATCATAGGAAGGTTAAGTGAAGGTGCGATGGAATGTGATTAAGTGATGCACCGATAGCGATGGAGCGGACCTGTTGAAGTTATTAACGTGGGGGTATTCTTTTTGAAGTTTGCAAAGGATCGAGGAAAAGGGAAAAAAGGTAAGTTTTTGTGTGTTAGCGGATTATTTCTATTATAACACAACGAAGTGGTATTTCGGGTGGAGGAGGGATGGTAAGTGGTAATGAAGGGCAGTCATCCGACTCCACTAACTAAGCGACATGTAGTAGCAGAGGAAAACATTAAACCGCTTTTTGGGCAGGTTTTATCAGTTCTATTTATCGACCTGAAATCATCGTGGACTATCGGATCCACTAAGCACAGATTAACAACGGAGAAGTGTCGTGCAGTTTGATTGAGTGGGAAAAGATTTTGACCATTGGATCACGAAAAGAAATGGACGGTGGAGATTGGTTTATTCAGTGATCGGAGGAAGGTTAAGTGAAGGTGTGATGGAATGTTGTTAAGCGATGCATCAATAGCAATGGAGCGGACCTGATGAAGTTATTACCACGGGTGAATTCTTTTTGAAGTCCGGCAAGGACCGAGGAAAAGGGAAAAAAGGTAAGTTTTTGAGTGTTTATGGTTATTTCTATTATAAATGGATTATAATAGAAATATAACATGATCAGAAGGTTTATGTGATAAGCGAGTTTTTTGACATCAAGAGCTTAAGAGTTCATGTGCGCTAGTTATCCAGAGCGACACTCTGAGGAAGGTTAGATAGACAGGCCAGTTTACTGTGTACCCTCTTGATGTAGTTTTGATTAGTCAACCTAGCTGTCTATTGAGTGGTTCACAAAGCTGGTGTTGCTGTTGTACAATGTGTATTTTCTCTTGATTAATAGAAGGTTCTACTCTTACTTGATCGAAAAAAGATAATAAAAAATCAATAAGAAAAATGAAATTCCAAAATAGAAACGGTATATCAGTTATGAATAGTTTGGAATTATCATTCAATTCAAATTTTATGAAAAAAATTGCTTATTCAATCATATTTATGAAATATCAATCTTAAAATAGATAAGTAATGATAAATTATGAATGCATCATTTTTAACAACTTAAGGAAGAAGGAAAGATATCATCAACTACTCCCCTAAGTGTTCCATTCCGTTGATGAAGATGTATTTTCCGCTTTTGAGCACCAATATTCTTCCAGCAAGATCCTTGAATCCAAGTTTGTCTTACAAAATAGAAAATTGGTACCAAAATTTTAGGTGCTGATTAACTGAAATATGGTACCAGACAATTGGTATGCAATACCAGACAATGTTGCAATGTAATCATTTCCAGTTTCACATAATATTCCAAACATAATGGTCATATCTTACTTTATTGAAAAGAAAAAATAGAAAAAAATCTAATTATCATAAATAAATAATAAGTGGGAAAGCAAAGTAATAGTTGAACCATGTTGCTGTTGGAAATAAGACTGAGCGACAATCTTTATTAAAACAATATGCAGCTAAAAGAGACCTCAACAAAAATCTGCTATAGGAACATAGATCTCCCATTTTCAACTAGTTTCTTTTTAGTTGTTAACATCCCCACTTATACAAAAAAATGAGAAAGATGTTGCACTATATTTTATAAATGAACTACCTATTATATACAACATTTATTTATTTATTATCCTACCCTACTTGAGAAAAAAAATTTCCTCTCCTCAAGTATATGAGTATTTCCAATGTAACCATGTGCATAACAGGTATAAAAATGCATTTATACTCAAGTTTAGAATATAGTGTTTAATATATACCTGTGTAAGAAGAATTAATAGTTTTTGTGATGATGTCAAGAAGTAATGAAGAATAAAGGAGCGGTATGGTCTTCTAGTTGCTTGAAACCAACTCTCAATAAAATCAAAATGCTCTTGGTTTACCTCTTTATTTGGCTAATTTAGCATATCCTCCTTTACCATGCCATGCATATCTTCTATTATGAGATGACTATCGTCTTGTGTGATTAGAGAGTCCATACATAGGCATGTAAAAAATTCTTCAATCTCAAGTTCTAATGGTTTCTCTCCATTGGATACACTCGATGATTTTTTAGTTTCCTCAACAATTTTGGAAGAGTAAGGATCTTCGTGTGGATGTGATTCATGGAGTTGTTTTTATTCTATCGCTTTTGGGAAGGCAAATAATTTCTTCGCTATTGTGAATATTTGTTCTTCCTAAGAAGTAGAGATCCCAGCCACTACTAGGATTTGAGAGAGTTCTTCCAAACTCTTAATCATCCTTGAATATTTCTTTGTTGTTTCCTAATCCTTGTCCAGCGCATGGATTAGAGTATGGAGTTCTTATTAAAAATACTAAAGAAACAAGAAGGAAACACACTTAAAATAAATCCAAACAAATAAATCATGTACTTGAAGTGCCACTATGCTACAAAGATCCTTCTATCACCAAGTTATATGTTCACACAAGTTAGGCTTTTCTTCTTTTCATGAATCAATATAAAGAAAAAAAAGCTTGCAAATAAAAATAAGGAAACATCAAGGCTTTGGAGCATCCCCACCAATTTAGTGGATTTGCAAGTTCTTACCTCTCGTCTTACCATTTTATCTCCACCCGCAAGTTCTCCATGTAACTAAGATCATGTAGAAAACTTGTGAAAAAAATTACGCTCTAATCCATTTAGCACCTCCTCGGCAACGCTGCCAAAAATGTTGGTGGAATTATATGTATTTTAATTCGAACATTTAATTATCGAATTTGGGATCATAAGACTTAGAGATGCAAGCATAGGAAATGCAAGATTAGAGCTCATTCTAACCTATGCTAACAATTAATACTAGAAATAATTAATTGCTAAGGATTATAACTTATCACTAGACCGTGGGGCACTAATGCTTATCAACTTCCAAATCACAATCTTTCATTACCAATTGTAACAACCTTGGTGAAAATTCCATGTAATAAAAGTTAATAAAGGAAAAATAATAACCACGGTTATGGGACACTTATTCCATGCTGAATGTTTGGAAAAAACATCCTAGTGTGGGTGTTCATTTCGGTTATTATGGCTAAGGAAATTGGCAAAGGCAATGGCAAATGATTTGGAAAGGCAAAATGGCATTTTTTGGCAATCTATTTATGAAAATAATGGAAATTAGGAGAAAAGGGAGGTGAAAGGTCACAGGTTGCATGTGAGGAGGAAAATGAAGAAAGTAGAGGCCACATTAATAAAATTTAGGCTTTTGAGGATCAATTCATGGCTTTTGGTCAGTTCATTTTTGGAGTTCTCTTTCTATTCTCTCTCTCTCACGCTCTTGGATACCTAGATTTTTCTTAGAGCACTTCAACATTGGATTGAGAAAGGAAAAGAAGGAAAAGAGGAAACAAATATCAAGCAAGAAAGAGCAGGATCAAGCAGCTACAACAAGCTTACTTGTAGGTATCGATTTGCATGTGTGATTTCCTTGCTAGATTTGGAATGCATGGTTATGCATGTGTGTTCTTGGTTATCTTATTATCACGGGCATGGGTTTTTCAAGTGTGATAATGTTCTTCAACCTTTCCTTTCGATTTACAGATAGTCATGATGTGATGGGGTTCTCATGTTTTGGTTGAGATGGATTTCTGAATGGATTCGAAGTTGAGTGAGGTGTATCTATGAATGCAAGAACAAGTGGCCTAGTGATCCCCAAACTGGACTATGGATTGCAGTAAAGCCACTAGCCTAGTGACCCCCGAACCAAACTATAGCTTGTGGTAAATCCAAGTATTGTGTGACACGGTGGGCCTAGGAATCTAAGACCGGTGAATGGAGGGATATAAGGTAAATCCTATTGGTGGTTTCCCTTGACCAAGCATAGGAATCCTTGTTGGTGAATGGCAGGATATATGGTAAATTTTGGAGGGTGGTGTCTCGATTATGGCCTAATGATACTTGGATCAGACTGTGGATTACGGTAAAGCCTAGAGACTAGGAGATAGGAAAATTCCTCATGGTATAGGTGGAGAAATCCAGTGGAATCCATGCTTTTTTATGGCCTAGTGATCCAATGAGGATTGCAGTAAATCCTAATTCTATTGACGAGGGTGAGGTTGTTTAGCCTCGGGAAGCCTTGGTTGGTTCTTTTGGTTTGAGTCCCACCTTCATGCTTGGAATATGGCATGGGGTCAATTGACTGAAGAGATATTTGACTCAACCAATCTATGGTCAGGTGGAACGTGGTAGTCCCATACTGGGTTGGCTTTTGCATTCATTAATAAGAGTTCCTTTCCTTGGTATTTTTTGTGTAAAAGTATTGGATTATATGTGGCATTTATGGTTGTTGTATCCTCATTATTTATGTTGTTTATATGTTAGTAATGAATATGTTTCCAGATAGTGAAAATGTATGGTTCTCATCATGTTTTGATTTGTAAATGGTTGAGTAATAAATCTATGACCTAATAGATGATAATGCAGCTAATGTGATAAGACATCAATGCTTCTTAGCGATTCTAAAATAAGTATAAGAACCCTATGCTCAGATATGTTATTAATACATGTATATTACCTATTTGTGACATGTTTGGCAAAATGTTTGTCATGACTAGTAGGGCTCCAGTCAAGTCTTTGTTCAAGAATTTGCATTGGCAGCATTATCTCTATGTTTAATTTCATTCCTGTAAATTCCTTGAAATTTTTGGCAGTGACTGGGTCCCAGCCCTGGAATTTAGCCTTAAATATTGCATTTGTTGGCATACCACTGGTAGAAAAGGCTATAGCCACACTTAGGTAGGCTCATGGTAGCGACCGGGACCCTTAATTGCTTCAAGGGCTTGGCAAGGGAGCGTCTGGGGCTCTAGGTCCTTGAATTGTTTATTTTTCTCAGGGGTTGGTCACCTACAAAGGTGGGGTAGCTCTTGGAGGTTCTGTAGGATGTGTGGATGGTCAATTTGGTTGTTCTTTGTCAGTTCCACTTCCTTAAGGTGACCTAGGAGGTTGAATTAGATCATGGTAGCCTCTCATCACATATTTACTCCATTGGTCGGTTACTGGGGTAGATGTGGCAAAAGGGTGTTATAGAGTGGTATCAGAGCATGGTTGACCCATTGGACTGGATGGGCGGTGTGTTGGTCATGCATTCATGTTAGTTGCATATGTTTTCTCATGTTTGTGGTCTATGTACTAGTTGTGCATTCATGGCGTTGGTTATGGTTGTAGTGGTGTTTCCATGTGAAAAGTTAATGGCATTTTTGTTGGATGTGTTTATCATGAATTTATGTCGGTTATGCACTGGATATGCATGTCAATGTTTGTATGTAATGTCTATGTGTGTGTGCCATACATATGTTGTTATGCATGCAGTGATATGGTTATAGTTGCCATGCATGAGGTCATGATGTGTGGTGGGTATGGTCATGCATTGATGATTGGATAATAGTTGAGATGATAATTAAATGTTTGTATAATTATGTTTATATATGTATTGTGCTAATTTGGTCGGTCTTGCAGATGAGATATCCTACCCGAGTTATACTAAGGTGCGTTGGTTTGTTTATGATTTAGTTTAGATGACATAGTGTGCCTTGCAGGAAAAGATCAAGATGACTAACAAGATGGTAGACTAAAAAGATTATCCCTATGAATCAAATGAGCAGTGTGGTGTTGGGAACTCTTATGACATAAAAAACACATTGATGAGTTTGAAGGAATAAATAAGGAGTTGTAAAGAAGATAATGACATAATCATGCATGCACAAGCAAAAGTCAATGTAGTAATCCTTCAGAGTTTGTCAGAATTATAGAGACAATGACCACTTTGTATCAACTATGGATAGGAGGATGGGACTAATGGGCATATGGCAGTAGGTCTCATCGTGGCCACAGGTCAGATAAAGATGACATGATAAGAGATGGTAGATTCTTGGATACTCCAAATAGGAGAGGTGATGGACACAGGTACTATTCTAGTTATGGTTCTAACAAGTACTATGATCATCATCATTATCACCATTACAGGAGGAATGATAAGGGATACTTTTCGAGTGAGTTTAAGAAAGCGAAGCCACCAAATTTTGATGGAGAGTTGAATAATCCTAAGGATGCAGAGGCTTGTTTACCTGGCATGAATAAGTTCTTTGAATTGCATGAGTATACAGAGAATATGAAGGCCAAAATACCTATCTTCAACCTCAAAGGGAAAGCAAATATCTAGTGGGAAGATATAAAACGGGTTAGAGACATGAGGAGAGAAGAGTTAAGTTGGCATGAATTCAAGAGACTTTTTAGAAAGAAGTACTTGTCCAAAAGGTACTACGACAACAAAGCCAAGGAATTCTATGAGCTCAAAATGGGATCGATGACATATGAGGAGTATACGACCAAGTTCTTGGAGCTATTGAGGTATTTACCATATCTTAAAGATGAAAAGGCTAAAGTTCAGAGATTTGTTAGTGGACTTCCATTAGCATTTTGAGATCATATTGAGTATGATGAGCCTTGGTCTCTTGAGGAAATTACTGGGAAACTAAATAATTTCTATGAATAGTCAAAGCGTAATAAAAAAATATCGGTAAGGATGGAAATGGAAAGATAAAAGTAAAGGTAAATGGAAACCAAAAAGAACAAGGCCTCAAAATGCAAAAGAAAAAAAGAATGTTACACTACATAATAAGTTCAATGTAGCTAGACAGGGACATGGGGCACAACAACAGAATAGAGGTGATGGTATATGATGGTTAGAGTGTTGGACATGTGGTAAGGAGCATCTTAAGAGGGATTGTCTACAAAATTAGCATGGTAGGCCTCAGAAATATAGTGTACAGGAGGCACAAACTATTGGGGATGTTGGGCAGAACATTCCTCATATCTATGTAGCGCTAGATAATAGGCTGGAAGATCATCAGCATCTATCATTAAGATGGATGGTAAGCATTGTGATCAAGTTGTTTCTATTTTGATTGACCCTCGATCTAATTATAGTTATGTTAACCCGGACTTGGTGGATACATTAGAGGACTTTTGAGGTCTAAAATGGGCCTCCTAAGAAAAATCTACAACCAAAATACACTTTATAATAACCAATAGGATTCAATATGATGATGTCAACCATGGGGGATGATTCACCATTTTTGGAGTAAAAAAGTAAAAAGATTAAAAAATAATAAAACTACTTTTTGACTCATATTTCCAACTTATCTCCCTAATGTTTTACTCAAATTTCAATAAGGAGTACTTTTTGGATGAAAAATTTAATTCCTCATCCAAAGAGTACCCATGTTGCATACTTTTGATGGACCCTGCTACATAAAAAATGAGAAATACATGAAAAAATGTGATTACAATCACATTTTTCATGTATTTATCATTTTTCGTGTAGCAAGGTCCATAGAAAGTGTGCAACATGGGTACTCTTTGGATGAGGAATCAAATTTTGCATCCAATGAGTGTTCCTGCTCGAAATTTGAGCAAACCCTTAGGGAGATAAGTTGAAAATACAAGTCGAAAAAAATAGTTTTTTCTTTTTTCCCTCTAAAATTTGATGATGTGATCTAAGCTTATTTTATCATTTCCACTATTATTTTAAAATTTCCTTAGGAGGCCCATTTTAGACCTCAAAATTCCCCTAATGAGTGTGGGTTGAATACAAAAGTGCATACAAAATCTTGGTATAGGTACCAAGAAGAGAGTTCAATATTGGGTAAGAGCTTGTGCATTTTAGTTGAATGGTATACCTACTTCAACACATTAGAATGTATTACCGTTGGGGTCATATAGTATGCTTTTGGGTATGTATTGGCTATATCTTCATAGGACCAAAGTGGAATGTTATGAAAAATCCATTGAGTGCTTGGATGACAATGGGAAGCAGAGAATCTTGCAAGGTAAGAAGAAAGCAACATCAATTAGGATGGTGATAGCTATGTAGGCAAAATGTAATCACAGAAAATGGTGTGTGTTATTTACAGTACACATTTCTAGTGATAAAGGTAAGGAGGATGAGGATGCAAAGATATTGAGTAGGTAGTCGATCCTACAGTAGTTTAAGGATGTGTTTCCACAAGAGATATCAGTGTTTTTGCCTCACAAAGAAGTGGACTTCTCCATTGAGTTCGTACTAGGGGCAGCACCAGCATCAAAGGCACGATAAAGAATGAGCACTCAAGAGTTAGTAGAGCTGAAGTTGTAGTTGAAGGAAATTCTTGATAAGGGATACATTATGCCAAGTGTATCACTGTGGGGTGCACCATTCTTGTTTGTGAATAAGAAAGATGGTAGTCTCAAGCTATGCATTGATTACATGCAACTAAACAAGGTGACCATCAAGAACAAGTACCCATTGCTGTTGGCCGAATAAATCATTCTTGCGGACAAGATTCGATCTCCCTAGTATCGAATGATATCTAGAAACAAGGAGCACAAACAAATCTACTTTTCTCTAAACATGTTTCAATTCATAAATGAAAACTAAGAGGTGTAACAGACCCTACCTCGGTCCAACGCTTGTTCATGGCAGCTTTGTTTCAACAGCTTCAAGCAATTCCCTTTTAATAACCTGCATACACAAACAAACACACATCAAAGAACACCTGCAAAGATATTATAATAAAACA
>APFE030250865.1:0-10351 GCA_000404065.3 Pinus taeda | reverse complement strand
TATTGCATTCTTACCAAGTTGGGACCAGCCTACTCTGTGTTTGTTTCCACCTTCCATTCTACAAGAGAAGCCTTCATTCTCAAGGACATGACTACAAGCCCCCTTCCTTTGATGCTTTTTGTGATTCTTTAATAAGAGAACAAGAAAAACTCTTACACCTTGGTCTTCTTAATCTTGGAAACTCTTCTAAGAAAGCGTTAACCACCCAACAACAACCAAATTCAAAGAATCCTGAGAAGTCGTATCCTAAAAGGAATGGTCCTAAACCAAACAAGGGTCCTAAGCAATTTCAGCCTCAAAATGAAAAATCATTTCACCAGAATGATAAGGCAAATAAATACAAAGGGAAGAAGACTGATATGCATTGGCACTTTTGTAATTGAGATGGCCACTTAGAATCTAAATGCTTTAAGAAGATGGAAGCCTTAGAAGCAACAATGAAGAAGCATAACATCCATTTGGAGCACTCTTCAAATTCATATTTAGGAATGACACTTTCTGCATGTGGTTGTCAAGCATCTCGGTCTGGCTATGCACTAAATGTATCTTCTTCCTTTCATTCTCATGAGTGGCTCATTGATTCTGGAGCTTCTTATCACATGGCCAAAAACAAAGCCATGTTTTCTTCTTTAAATAACTGTAACACCAAAAATATATATGTTGGTGATGATAAATCTCTTAGTGTTGTAGGGACTGGAACTGTTCATATAGACAATGGTCAATTTAATGATGTATTACGTGTTCCAACCTTATCCTGTAACCTTCTATCTGTATATCAGATAACTCATTCAGGTGAAGGTAAAATCGTTGAATTTTTACCTCACGATGTTGTAATTAAGGACCTAAAGGATCCTAGACAGATTTTAGCTACTGGCATTGTTGATGATTCTACAAGGTTGTATAAGTTTCACAAATTTGGGTCATCAAATCTTCCCTCAGTATTTGTTGCTCATAATGATGAAGTGAGAAAACTTTGGCATTAGCGATTTGGTCACTTAAACTATCGCTCTCTTCAGAATCTATGTAAAGAAAATATGGTGACAGGTCTTCCCATGGTATCTTGCAGAGATGGTGTTTGTTCCAAATGTGTACTCGAAAAACATCATCGGGACAGTTTTGAAAAACGTGCCTCTTGGCACGCCTCGGCCCCTCTACAGCTTGTGCATAGTGATTTATGTGGTCCATTTCCGTTGTTTCTTTCTCTGGCTACAAGTACTTCTTAACTTTCATTGATGATTTCTCCAGACGCACTTGGGTATATTTCTTAAAACTCAAGAGTGAAGTATTTAACAAATTCTTGGCCTTTAAGGCCTTTGCTGAAAAACAATCTGGACATCAAATTCTTAAGCTAAGATCAAATAATGGCGGAGAATATGTTAAAAACGACTTCATCAACTTTTGCACTGAGCATGGAATCCAAATGCAACATACTGTTCCATATACTCCACAACAAAATGGTGTAGCTGAAAGGAAGAATCGCACCTTTAAGGAAATGGCTAATTGTATGCTTCAATCTAAAGAACTTAGTCTTAACTATTGGGCAGAAGCAATTAGCTGTGAAAATTACATACTAAATCGCACTCCTACTAAAGCTTTAAAGAACATCACTCCAGAAGAAGCATGGAGCTCTATTAAACCAGATGTGAGTCACTTTCGTGTTTTTGGAAGTGAAGCTTGGGCCCATATTCCAGATGAAAAATGTAAAGCTTTAGAACCAAAGAGTGAAAAATGTATCTTTGTTGGATATTCTGAAGATGTCAAAGCATATAGACTTATTCCATTTATGTCCAAAAATGTAGAAGAGATGTAAAGTTTGATGAAAAGAAATCGGCCTACGAGCCTAGTTCGGCGCATGTGCCACCTCTCTTTATCTCTTCTACTTTTGAACATATTTCTTCTTCAGATGATGAAAGTGAGGATGACAATCCTCCCCCACCTTCTCAGGATCCTCCTTCAGCTCCTTCACTTCCAAAATGGGTCCAAGCTACTCGGAATGCAGCAGGTGATCTTGCCTGTGATCCTACAGATCAGCGGCGTACACGTTCTCAGTTCGAAAGAGCCTCTTCTTTACTGGCTCAAGTCTTAGCAAATTATGATCCTGACACCTTTGCAGAAGCTTCAGGCCATGCACATTGGGACGCAGCTATGAATGAAGAATATCATTCATTATTGGCAAATGATACATGGGATCTTGTTCCTCTACCAAAGGGACGAAAACTTGTTATATGCAAATGGGTTTACAGAACCAAGTATGGACCAGATGGGAAAGTTGATAAACATAAAGCTCATCTTGTTGCTAAGGGCTTTTCACAAATTGAAGCCATTGACTATACTGAAACCTTCTCCCTTGTTGCCAAAATGAACTATGTCCGCCTTGTTCTTTCCCTTGCTGCCTCTTTCAAATGGGAAGTCCATCAGATGGATGTTAAATCCACCTTCTTGCATGGGGATTTTCATGAAGAAATCTATATGGAACAACCTATTGGGTTTATACAAAAAGACTCCAGTCTTGTATGTCGGCTTAAGAAATCCCTTTATGGTCTCAAGCAAGCTCCTTGGGCTTGGTATGCCAAAATGGATAGCTTTCTTTTAGAATCTGGCTTTTCTAGGTGTCATTCTGACAATACTGTTCACACCAAGAAAGTGGGAAAGTCTCTTATCATTATTGTTCTTTATGTTGATGATCTTATTCTCACTAGTAGTGATCCCAACCTTATCAACCATGTGAAGTCTAGCCTTAAAAAGAAGTTTGAAATGATAGACTTAGGACACTTACATTATTTTCTCGGTCTTCAAGTCTTGCAATCCAAGGAAGGTATTTCCCTCTCCCAATCCAAGTATGCCTGTGATCTTCTACGCCATTTTCACATAGAATATTGTAAGCCAACTCCTTCTCCCTTTCAGTCTAGAGTCAAACTTTCAGTCACTTGTACTTCCCCAGAAGTTGATGCTACCTTATACTGTCAACTTGTAGGAAAACGTTTGTATCTAACCCATACACGTCCTGACCTTTCCTTTGTTGTTGGTCTTGTTGCTTGTTTTATGAAAACCCCATGTGAAATTCATTGGAAAGCAACTAAAATAATACTTCGTTATGTTCGAGGTACAGTTCAGTTTGGAATTCATTACAGTGTCGAAGAATCTCCTCTATTGGTTGGTTTCACTGATTCCGATTGGGCTGGTGACCCTGATGATCAGAAGTCTACTGCCGGTTATGTGTTCACTCTTGGTTCAGGACCTATTACATGGGCTTACAAGAAACAAGGTGCCATTTCTCTTTCTTCTGCAGAAGCAGAGTATCATGGTGCCATAGAAGCTAGTAAGGAAGCCTTGTGGCTTCGTCAGATCCTATCAGAGTTTGGCTTTTAGCAGCAGCATCCGACTACACTTTGGTGTGATAATCAAAGTGCCATTCAACTATGCAAAGATCCAGTCCACATCAGCGTAGCAAACACATTGAACTACACATGCACTTCATCAGAAAGCTCATTCATGACCATGTTCTTGAAGTGCAATATTGTTCAACAGATGATCAAGTTGCAGACATCTTCACAAAGGCTCTCACAGAGGCGAAGTTCACTAAACTTCGATTTATGGTTGGAGTTCAGGAATTTGTCACTAAGGGGGGATAGGCTCTAGTGGCTCCTTCCTTCTCCTATTGTGTCATATTTGTAAATCCTTCAATCCTATCCCAAGTTGTTCTTAAGGGGGGATGTTAGGATATTCCGACACATAGGAAATAATTAAGTATAACTTAGTCTAGTGTAGAGTTAGGTAAAGTGTGTTTCTTTACTATGTACTTTTGTAACTTACAATTCAACGGTCACAAATATGTTCTAGACATGAAGTGATCCGACGATTCATTCTCTCCTCGGTATTATTGACATTTGATCTGTGGCTTAACACCCGATTGGTCCATGAACTCTATTTAAAGAGCATGGAGGGTCATTTGTAGGTTAACCGTTCATGAGAGAAGCTTATGTAAATTTTAATTCTTTTATTAATAAATTGCCTGAAGTGGCCGCGTTGGCTCAGGCCATGGACTGTTTCCCTCTTTGAGGGTTTTAACCACATCAACGATACTGGTATATTGATCTGTGATCTGTTTGTGAGTGGCGACCTTTGGTGTTCTGTCTGAGGAACTTACCCTGTAAATTTCTACTCCTCAAATTTCCCTTCGTGCCCATTTCCACAAATCTAGTAGGCCTTGTAGAGGGGTACCCTACAAGGCAAGCACCATACTAAGTGACAATAATAAGGAAATAACCCATTGTCACTAGAACTACTACCCCTGCTCTTTATGGATTTTGACCAATGGGAGGAATCCTAATATCTAGGTCACCTATAAGAGATAGTCTAGGATAATTTAAAGGTTTAAAGTGACACAATAGGATTCCAAGGGATATCTCAACTTAAGTAGAAGGCTCAAACAATGATGAAGAGGTAATTCACATCCTAGAGATAAGCTTGATTAGGGCACACTATACCTAGGGTTTGAGTAATAACATGGAAAATGGAATGTCCTAAGGTTTACAACTATAAATATCAGTTAAAAAAGGCACATGAAACCTTCAAGATTCCCTCAAGTTGAAGTTTAACCAAACTAGGGTTTCTCCTGGGGTAAAATAGCTAGGGCAAGAGAAATTATGGAGAAAAATGGAGAGATTAGCCACCAAGAGGAATGATTTTGAGGCAACCATTCTACTCTCGATGTTGAGTCCTTCCAATGCCAAAAATTTCCTTCCTAGGAAAATTCACACCAAGTCATACATGAGGTTGCTTGTCCTTAAGAGGGTCGAAATAGAGGAAAAGAGAGAGAAATTAAAGTTATGGATAAGGTAAAGGTTGATCACCTATTAGACAAAGTCAATGCCTATGGGTGGATGGAATCTATTGATGATTAAGATTAGCTAAACCTTGCCAGGGAGTAAGGATACTTTGATGCCCTAACAACCAAAACCATAACTACCATCCATGTGAGGGATCAAAATTCACTTGGGAGAGCTAATTAAGGTTTACCAAGGGGGTTTACATTCACATATTATACATGAGAAATGCATGCAATAATGAGACCTAGCTCCCATACAATTTATCTTCAATAACAATTGTGCAATAGAAAACCCTTGATCATATATTTATTTCATACATTAGACATACAATCAGAAATTTTCGAAAATAAAGCTCACTTACATGGAAATATGCATGAAAAATCCAATCATTGATCCAAGGTAACTTCTCCAAAGACAAGAATATAGCTCCAATAAATAAAATTCTCATCACATATTTCCAAAGATACAAAGAGGATAAAATTCTCTAAGAGAGGTCGAATTAGTCCAAGTGATGATGATTGATAACAATGATCCTCTCATTTATTTATATGAGGAGGACAATGTCTAATATCAGTCTAAAAGCCCCTAGATACAAGTTAAATCACTAAAAATGCTTCAGTTACACGCCAACTCATTCACTCTCATCATAAATGCTCAAATAAGCCCACACATGTGAGCTGCTAGGTTTCTAGGGTTGATGTCAAGCATAGAGTAGCTCTAAATTCCATGTACAACCGCTAGGAGGTGTCAAATGTGATGTAGAAGCATGTAAAAATCATGATTTGAGTCTTGGGACTCAAACTAACCTCAATGGCTTGCTCTAGCGTTGAGGGATTTCCATGTGATATTAGCCCTCCCTAGTCTATGAAGGCAAGACCATCCTCATTTGGGCTCTGAATCAACTGTCATCCCTCATAAGGGGCTAAGGATGGCCTGGGGGCATGTTGGGTCCAAATATGTCATCTTGAAGAATCATCAAATCCAGTGGAAAGTGGCACAATGTCATAGGTGCAAGGAGTGCTCTGGCACATGTGTGATCTATTGGTGCTGCTGGGAGGCCCAAGATTCTCAACACTTCACTTGAGAGTGCCAACATACTTATCTAATGACTTGGGCACTTATGGGTAAGGTGCCCAAGACATAGGCTATTGAACCACCTGACGATCATAACACGAATTCTAGTGAAAGGAACTAGTCGTTAGGGAAAAAAATCATTATTGCATCTAAGTGGATCAAGTGTAGATAATCTTGTAGATTCACAAGCTCATGTAATCTACTAAAACAAGAGACAAGAATCTACTTCTACTCTTTACAATGGAACCACATAAAGATCGAGCAAAACAATAATTGATAAGAGGAAGAACATTAATGGCACATAACACAATAAATATCCGGGGAAAGCCACAACTAAAAAACCCACTATCTGTATTGCATTAATAAAAAAATCCAAGATGATAATACAATGCTTGCTCTCTCAAGAACAATCCCATCACTCAGTAAAATCAATCTCCAACTCACAAGCAAGCTCTTGGCCAACACTTAGCCAATTCACCAGCTCTCCAAGTCCCTATTTCCTTGAGCAATTCTTATGGTTCATTAGCCCATCCTAAAGGGAAATCAATGCATCCAAATCTGTGGAATCCCTTCAAGGATCAGTTCATGATTGCATGCACTATATGTACAACTCAGACAATTCTACAACAAATAGTACATTGCCCGTGCACTTTAGTCTCAACTGGGTCTTTCTCAGAATCGACATGCATGAGTTTCTGATGAGGGAAGCTTCAGTTAACTGGAGTAGCACTAGTTAATGCATTAGTGCACCAACTGACTGTCAACTCACTACTAGTTCCTCAAACAGTTTGGAACTAATTTAACTGGAATTAACTCAATAAACTGAGTTAACTAATTACAACTCATACTTAACTCATCCTGGACCCCTATAATATAGGGAGAACATATACATGATTTCATAAAGACTTCCAACTCGAAATTCCTAAGTTAACTAAGTCAACTCACTCTAGTTGACTATTACAAGTTTCTATGAGAATATAATCGATTTTAATTCTTAGTTTAATTCAAGGACAAATTAAACTGGAATTTCTAGATTCTATTTTTATCATTTATTGTTGCTAGTTTCAACACTCCCTCTCAACAAGAAATGAATTCAACTCGATAACTATCCTGAACCTTTGGAATGTTTTGCATGCAACACTTCTCTCTAGTGTTGTTGCTCTAGCAACTCTAGAAACAAAAAACATCCCACCTGAATCAGAATGATGCCTCTGTCATCAAAGTCTCTGACTGTTATTACCTTTGTCGATTGAAGACTCCGCGCTTTTGTTGACTCTGCCTTTCTGCATTGTTGTCAACCCTTATCTACGCTTCTTCAGTATCTGATTGCTCTAACCTCTGTCTCTTTGATCTCTGACTGCATCAATTCCACTGATTCCTCCCGCTACTATGTACTTTGGGCTTCTGTACCAAAGAATCATCCATGAGATAAAACCACTCAATGGACCCTACCTAATTTCAGCCCACTTGGGACTAGCACTTCACAACGCCCCACCTCACACCTAGAGGTATGGCTACATGTGCTCCCTCTTCCCACTTGGCTTGAAATTTCCCCTTACTGGAGGTCTCTGCATGAGTGGACGCCTCCACTCAGTGTCCTCTCAACTTCTCTAGTTGTGGCTGCTCCACAACTTCCTGAAGTTGCTTTGGAGGCTTCTTTTAAGGCTTCATTTTGAGAGGTAATTTACTCTCCCTCTCAACCACCAAGTCTCTAACCTTTTCCTTGCTCCTCAAGGCTTTGCATGCATCTTTTACCTCAAGTGCATACAAGTTATTGACTAGCACACCAATTTGTTTCATCTATTCTGCCCTCACGAAATTTTCTAGAAAAAGAGTTGATTTTAAATCAACGATATCTCCCTCATCCGAACTCCAATTCGGCTAATTTTTTTGTTTGAATTTGGGTATTTTTTTCACAAGGAACCCAGATATGCTATTTGTTTCTAAAAATTTTGCATAAAATTTTTCATATCTTCTCTACAAACTTGTGGCCCAAAAAACAATCTTGCTCTAGCTTCGATACCATGTAGAAAATTTCTACAAATCTAGCTCTGATACCATGTAGATAATCCTATAGATTCACAAGCTCATGTAATATACTAAAAAAAGAGACAAGAATCTACTTCTACTCTTTACAATGGAAACACATAAAGATCGAGCAAAACAATAATCGACAAGAGGAAGAACATCAATGGCACATAGCATAATAAATATCTAGGGAAAGCCATAGCTCAAAACCCCACTATCTATATTGCATTAATCAGAAATCCAAGATGATAATACAATGCTTGTTCTCTTAAGAAAAATTCCAGCACTCAATAAAATCAATCTCCAACTCACAAGCATGCTCTTGGCCAACACTTAGCCAATTCACTAGCCCTCCAAGTCCTTATTTCCTTGCGCAATTCCTATGGTTGATTAGCCCATCTTAAAGGGAAATCAGTGCATCCAAAACTATGCAATCCCTTCAAGGATCAGTTCATGATTTCATGCACTATATGTACAACTCAGAAAATTCTACAACAAATAGTACACTGTCCCTGCACTCTAGTCTCAACTGGGTCTTTCTCAGAATCGACATGCATGAGTTTATGATGAGGGAATCTTCAGTGAACTGGAGTAACACTAGTTAATGCATTAGTGCACCAACTGAATGTTAACTCACTATTATTTCCTTAAATAGTTTGGAACTAATTTAACTGGACTTAACTTAGTAAACTGAGTTAACTAATTACAACTTATACTTAACTCATCCTGGACCCCTATAATATAGGTAGAACATATTCATGAGTTCAGAAAGACTTCCAACTCGAAATTCCAAAGTTAACTAAGTCAAATCACTCTAATTAACTATTACAAGTTGCTATGAGAATAGAATTCAATTTTAATTCTCAGTGTAATTCAAGGACAAATTAAACTGGAATTTATAGAATTTATTTTTATCATTTCTTGTTGCTATTTTCAACACCAAGCTTGAATGTCATGGTTTATTTAATACTTCAAATATGGATCCCCTGCCAAAATCGGGGCTTTGAACTCTCAATGGTGTTTTCTCCCTAGATAGGAGAGGCTAAAGGAAAACCATATTAGGTGTTTCCAGCCCCTAAGGAGAAATAAATTTTCCTTAGTCCACCCTTCAGTTGATAGGTGTTAGTGAATAATAGTGTTGATATGGAAGGGATAATACTTCATGGCCAATTTCCATGGTCAAAGGGACCAATTGATGGGGGATTCGCTTCCTAAGTGTACAAATGTGAAGAGGGAGCATTTGTGGATGCATGAGCTACAAACTGGGCCTTTGTGAGCTTTCTTTGAATGATATAGTCGTTGAATTACCCCTTAAGGATGAGTGATTTCATTACTCATCAGGGTTGGGACATGCAAGGGTTCCCTTTAATGATGCAATGGAGCAACATGTGCTTAAGAATTGAGTGATGGCCATAAGGAGTAAGGTAGAGCTCATGTTAGGCTTTTCCCCATGTGTTAATTTGCATGTCTTGACCATCATTTGTGTTTTGATATTCTTTTTTGTTTTGTTTTGTTGTGGCCATGATATGCTTTTTTTGTTTCTTTCAACTTCATCAACCCCCTAGGGTAAAGTTTCCAGGCCCCATCCAAGTATGTGTATGTATAGGTGCCAAATCCTAAAGAACCAATGGTTGGTTGAACCCAAAGAATGGATGTGAGATAAGGGCTTGTAATGAATGATGGAAAATGTTAAATATGACATAGGGATTGATGAAACTGCACTATCTCAATCAAGGCTTCTTAAGCAGTGCCCCTCCTATACCCATTGGGTCATTAAGGGAGGTCCCACTAGACTAGGATCATATATTAACCCCCCATTTAAGGTGAGATAACAAGATCATGGTCAAAACCAATCCTTCTTCTAGATCACCCCGTAATCCATATCATATGCCTATAAACAAACAAGCATAAGCACCCGATTGAAAAATGATTAAAGTACATTTTGAGTGGAACCCCACCTTGGTCAATGTGTCCATGTCGAATGGGTGAGAAGCATATGGATGATGCAAGTGGTGGAGATAATAATGACATGTCATCAGCTGGTGGTGGCTCTCAAGGGTTGTTGGTTGACCAATTTCTAGTCGGGAATATGAGAAAAGTTTCTCCTAGGAGTTACCCATTTTGGTGGGTAACAATGCTTTAATCAATGTTCAATCTCCTCATACATTAAATTCAATTAGCCATATCAAGAATAGGGAGGTCATTATCTTAATAGATGATGATAGAACCCATAAATTTTGTTCACTATCACATCACTAAAAAAACACAATGTCATATCCATGTTGTTAGCAACTTATAAATAATGCTTGGAAACGAGTAATCTAAGAAATGTGTTGGCAATTTTGAAAATGTGAAACTCCAAATGTATGACTATTTCTTGATTTTTTGTGTGTGTTTCCATTGAAATGGACAATTATGTT
>APFE030250849.1:0-10025 GCA_000404065.3 Pinus taeda | reverse complement strand
GTACCAAAATGTCTCCTTCTAGATCGAATTAATAAAATTCTATTAATGACATGGTTAAGACCATAGACATAATTTTCAATAAAGAAATATGAAGCACATTATGCACTTTCAAGGATGCAGATAATGCAAGCATGCATGCCTCTAGTCATATGAATTTATGTTATAAAAATCACTTTCACTGTAAAATCCAAAACCAAATCTAGTGTTGTCATTGTATGTGTTTTATATAGCCTTAGAATACCAAGAGAGAGGGCCAATGTCATTATTAAGGGCGCCATCTGCAGTGTGAAAATTCATTGCAGGTTGTGAGTGGTAGTGGTAAAATACAACGCCATGATTGAAACAAATATATTCTCTTTTCATTGACTGACTCATCTATCGAAGAAAAATCCCATGGTAGACCACAAGAATGTGGTTAAGGGCCAGGCACATCTGCCACATGTGCATTTTTTTCAACTCCTAGATAGGAAGACTTCACTCCCTCGCCATAAATGATGAGAACCTTATCAGTGTCTCTAGTTGGTGGGTCAAATGATACGACAACGGAGGAGGTAGAGCTTTTATAGTTGAACAAACAAGACCCATAGATGGCGCCTGATAGAATATGATCTCTGGCGTTTGCAGAAATTTTGATCCAATCACAAAAATAGATTATGATGATATCATTGAAATCATCGACTTGCATTAAGTGATCATTTAAATTTCTATCATAGTCGATGGAGTGGACCAAACAATCCTATGGTATTAGAATTTGATGATTCCTGCATTTCCCAAACATGAGCGACAAACACATGTTGGATGATGGGTCACAAAAGATCGAGGAGGACATGTTGGATGATGGGTTAAATATGATCAGAAAACACATGTTGGATGAGTGGAAGATGATCATGTTGCATGGAAGGACCATGTGCATTATGGAGACGCTTAAGTTTTCCATCATATTGTCAGCTCTGCCTAGAATTTCTGCCTCTATAGGCACCACAAAGAAGAAAAGTTGCAACAATCCCATGCCATCTAGTAAACCGAATATGTTCTTTTTTGATTCTGATTTCAAGAAACCCAAACCTTCTTGATTTCTATCACAATTTTGGTGCCTAAATTCAAGTGATCTTTATATGCCCAAATCTTGATTTCTATCGCAATAAATTTTAGTGATCAACACCTTAACAAACCAACCATTGCAATGTGTGTAGTGTATGTACGTAATATCAGAAGAAGTTTGCTTCTGTATCTTTTTATTGAACAGTAATAATTGAATGCGCATGATTGAGATTGACAAAATTTATAACTTGTAACAATACATCAACGGTTATTGTCGTAGTTATAGCTCCTATGTAGAATATTGCAGGTGTAACCGGACAAGAATCCATTTCTGAAAACTCTTCACTAGAATATGTAGCCGATTAATATATTTCCATTTTTGCATTGAACTATTTCCATGCCAAAATGTTAACACATATGTAATTTAAAATACATATGCATATGGATGCTTACAATTAAGAATAAATCGTTAAATAATAAAACACATATAACGAGAGTTGAAGCCAGTAAAATCACCACCATCATTCTATTTTTTCTAGAAAGTTTTAGAATGTTGAGAGTGGCAGTGAGTCTTGTAATTAAAATTTCCATAATTGTACATCTTTTAGATATCCTTATAAAATCCAGAGCGAGTCGGGTCATTAAAATTAACATCATTATAAGTTTATCTAGAAAATCCACAGCTAAAACTAGTCTTGTCATTAAAATCACCATACTTCTAAGTATTTTGGATACCTTTAAAAATCCACAAACATATTTAGACTTGCCATTAAAATCACCATCATTGTACGTCTCTTAGATATAGTTAGAAAAGTTAGGGTTAGACACAGAGCTAGCCTGGTCATTAAAATCATCATCATTCTAAGTCTATATAGAAAATCTAAATCTCTCTTTGTCTTTAAAATAATCATCAGTCTAAGTCTATATAAAAATTCCAGAGCTAAATCCAAAGCTCTTCTCGTCTTTAAAATCACCATCATTGGAAGTCTATATTAAAAATCCAAAGCAAGAGCCAGAGCCCGTCTTGTATTTAAAATCACCATCATCTCAAATATTTTGTACGCCCCTTGAAAAGCCACAACCATACCGAGTGTTGTTAGTAACATCATATTTATAAGTCTTTCTGTAAATCTTAGAAAATCTATAAAGACATCCCTGTCATTTAAATCAACATCATTGCAAGTCTTTTAAGTTCCCTTAAAAAATCCAGAACCAAAACCAGTGTTGTCGTTAAAGTCAGCATCATTAAACAGCATTTACATAGCCTTTAACAAGTGAGAGCAAGAATGAGAGCGAGAACCAACCATTTATGTCATAAAAATCACCCTCATTATAAAATCTAGATCCATATCTGATGCTGTCTTTGCACGTCTTTTACATAGCCTTAGAAGAGTGAGAGCGATAACAAGTGATATCATTGAAGCCACCATCTGCAGTGTGAAGAGTCATCGTAGGTTATGAGTGGTAGTGGTGGAATATGACACCACTATTGAAATAGATATATTCTCTTTTAGTTGATTGATCTAGCTATGGAGGAAAAATCTCATGGAAGACCACAATAATGTGATTAAGGGCCAAGGCACATCTACCACATGTGCATCATTATTAGCTGCAAGATAGGAAGACTCCACTCCCTTGCCACAAATGATGAGCACCTGGTCAGTTGGATTACTGACTTTGTTCTCTAGTAGGAGGAGAACAAAGGAGGAAGAGCTTAGATAGTTGAACGAACGGGAGCCACCGATGATGCTTATGCCCAAAAAAATATGATCCTTGGTGTTAATCGGGATTTCAATGATCATGTTGCATGGCAAGAGAATGTGCATGACCGAGACGCTGGAGTTTTCAATCATCATACTTCCACCTCTACCTTGAGGTTCTGATGCTACAGGCATTACAATGAATAATAAAAGGAGAAACAATGCCCACATCATCACCCCCGCCATCACTCGAACTTTATTGATTTCTTGATTTTGTTGATCAAAAACTTTGCACACTATTGAAAAATATTGATTTATGTTACACTTAATTCCAATTTATTGATACTCGTGATAAAAAAACTTCACATATCATTGCAAAATATTGATTTTTGTCACAACTAATTCTGGTGAACAATTGTTGCAACGTTTGTATGTACGTTGTAATATCAGGAGGATTTATTTTTTCTCTCTTTCTTTTGCACAAGAATAATTGAACAGAGCTGTGAGAATTTATAATCTTTGAGAATTTTCGTTAACTCTCACCAAGCCCTACACCAAATTTCATGATCTTTATACATTAAAACACCAAATTTCATATAAAAAAAAAAACTATAAAATTAATTATTTCTATGTATTCACACACTACCATAATATTCAATACCTTTCATTCCATGATAATTTTTTCTAACGATATCTTAAAACCATAATCAAAAGCTACTACTATTATAAAATTATATTATTCTAATTAATCTATTTTATAAATGAAATGAAAGGTTGGGTGGTTTAAGAGATTAGATTTTATATTTTTATTAATTTAAGGGATGATTAGATTGAATTATGTTTTAAGAAATTTGGATTTGTTAAGTTAAAAAAAGAATTGTTAGGTATTATTAATTACCGAGTTAAGTTTACTAAATTAATAAATTAAAAATTATAGTTGTTATAAAGGGTGAGTTAAGTTGTTATAAATTAGTAAAAGAAAATTTCTTCGTAATTATTTTTTTCCATTTCTCCCTCAAGTTTTGTATAGTCATCATTGATCTAATTGTTCCCTTGCTATGATTAGATTTGTAAAAATATATTTCAAAATACTATACCCTACTTAATTATCCACCATATATTTGTATTCTTTCTCGTCAACTTATATAGCCTAGCTTACAAGAGGCTAAGGAATGAATTTATCGGTTCTACTCATTCAAAAGGAGGATTTTTTGTCTTTGTTATTGGAGGAAGATGTAGAAGGGTTTCTCATGAAGAATTAAATGCAGGAAATTCCATAGTACATGTCAACATTAAATAAGCATACCCGTGCCTATGTACACTTCGAAGGACCAATTTCTTGGAAAACATTACATGTATAATATCATTATTTATTATGCCATAAATTAAGAAACGATGCATAAAAGCCACATGCTCATGAAAATAAATGAGAAACAAAATTATATATAATGAACCAATTCCTAAGCACATACAACCTTAAAGGATAGATAACATGTCCATAAGAGCACAATGGATAAGAAAATTTAGATGAAATGGAAAGAAATCATCTTTACTAATATTCACCAACTAATTTCAAATTTAGATATTCCACTTAACAGTATGCTTTTGTCGCATGTTCATTCTTTAAATAGTATGCCACCCTTTAACTTAGACTTTGATTCCTCAATGATGGGTGCATAGGCAAAATCAATCACTAACATATATTTAACTCATAAGTTGTCTATAATTGACACAATCACTTTGTAAGTATAGCTATAAAAATTTTACTCAACCAATCCAATAGCAATCCAAACTCACAACTCTCTTTCCCCTTTAGCATGTTAATCTAGGTTGTCATTGATGTCAATGTAGCAGTGTTTATGATGGTAAATTCTTTGATACATGATTTCCCATTGATCATAATGCTTATAGTGATGAAAGTTTGATATATGATGATATGATGAGATGGAGGACCCAAGTGGATTGAACAGCAGGAGGTCAATTGAACAGCAAATGACATAGGAGGTCAAATGAACAGTAAATGATGCAGGAGGTCAATTGAACAACAAATGATGTAGGAGGTCAATTGAACTGCAAATGACACAGGAGGTCAATTGATCAGCAATTGAATAGCAAATTGAACAGTAATTGAATAGAAAATGACACAGTAGATCCAGTAAAGCAACAAGAGCAAGAAGCCAACAAGTAATATGTAGAGTGTATCGAAAGACATCAAAGAAACAAGTCATCGGAGAAAGAGAAGCAAGTTATCGCATATGCCCAAGGGTAAGTTTTATCAAAAGAACAAAGAGAAATAGTGATAATATAGGAGTAAAGAAGAAAACTATCAGAAGAGCGAAAGAGTGAAGAGAAGTCACAGGAGCAATAGCTATCGGAAGAGCGGGGGTAGGAAAGAACGGACTTCCTTGATCATGGCTGAAGTCACGCACTCCATCCTAGTCGTTGATCTCCTAGTCAACCCTTAGATCACGTTCAACTACGGGGGTTAAGGCTATTTTTTAATCCATGTGCCAGTCGAAGTCCCACAAACCGTCGATTGTGATAAGGCCGAGGACCCGACAGATTTATTAACAACTTTTTATTGAAATATTGCATCCACCACATCACGAGTTGTGAAGCCTTGTTGTTACATTGAAATCCCCGATTGCAATATGTATACGGACCCACTGCACCATTATAATACGTCCTAAAGAAATATCACATATTTCGCATATCGCAAGTCTTGAAGAAATTTAACGATGGTAAATTTCAATTGCGATCGATGACGTGGATGTGGGACCTCATTGGGTATGGTCTCTCCTATGAAATCCTCCGTAAATAATGAGTCTATTATATGAATATTAAAAAAGGGCTTCTCTAAAATAATTTTAATATGCAACATCTATTGTAATTCGGCCTCTCTTCCAAATGAACATGTCTTTTGAGTATTGATGAACTCGAAGAGACAAAGGAAGCAAAAGATCAGGAAGTCGAAGGTCGAGCAAGAAAAAAGGAAGCCGAAGATCCAGCAAAATAAGAAAGGAAGCTGAAAGGTTGAGTGAGCACAGAGGAAGCTGAAGATCAAGCAATCGAAGAAGGAAGCCGAAAGGTCCAGTGGAAGAAGAAAGGAAGCCAAAGCACGAGCGAAGAAGGAAGCCAAAGGGTCCAGCAGAAGAAGAAGGAAACCAAACGTCAAACATTTTGTTGACTGGTTTATTTATTGAAAATCACGGACTTGTGTTTTAAAGTGATTTTAGATAATAGTTCAAAAGGGCGCTCTACAGATCTAAGAAGATTACCTAAGTATGAACAAGGAAGGGTTTTTTTTTTTAATTGAACGCACAATATGAAACTATGACAGCCACTCCTTTGAAGAAGTCATTCTTGAAGTAGTTACTCCTATAGCCTCACTCCCTAAGCAATTTTTATGATAGTAAGAACAGAGGGTCAAAACAAAGTTGTTTTTGAAAAGACATTGAGGCCTAGCACAAATATCTTGTTGATAAGTATCAGAAAATCTTGGAGACATTATTGGAGATCATAATGGCTATTTTAAATCATCATGAGGTAACTTTGCAGACTCTGTGTGGGAAATATGAAGAGTTGTGAAGACTCCTTCATGTGAAGACAGGTTGTCATTGATGATGTAGCATGGAGACTACAGTGAAGTTGTAGATTAACAGAATTCAGTGAAGAAGATTTTGGGAGAAGAGAATTAATACTAAACATATCCAGACAATATATATCAGAGGGTTGGTGCCTCATAATTGTAAGGATTGGTGTCCTTGGAGTTAGTGCTCCTAAATCCAAGGTTGGTGCCTTGACAAGATCGAGTTGGTGCCCTGGAGGTTGGAGCCTCACAAAAAGTCCAAGTTGGTGCTTGGCAACATGTTGGAGCCTTATATAAATTGTATCTGATTTACTGTAAAGATTATATTAATAAAATCATTTATTCCTATTGTTCATTTTATGTTCTAAATATAAATGATTTAACTGGTAAAAATAAAAATTGAAAAGGAATATTAATTCACCCCCCCCACCAGTATTTCCAACATAGCATGCATAACCCAAGGAAATGAATCCTTTTTATGAAATGGAGTCCCTTATGTTATCCCTTTTCCATCTAGTGTTATAGTGCTACTAATCAATAAATGTCAATTCTAGAAGCCCAAAAGAATATCATCCATGGATATTTTCATCATAAATTACAATGCATTCATGCACTTAGGAATCTTCCATATGGTGGAATAATAATAATGTTTGACATAAAATCACTAACAACAATTCAATTTCATAAAAATCATCTTCTCTTCAAGAAGAACACCAAAAATGAACAATAATAATGAATGAATGAACCCCCAACACCCAAAAAAGAAAGTCTAAGTATGCGTTCTTTTAAAATTCTACATTTCCACTCTATGAAGCTCACATAAACAAAAAAAATTCTTAATTTCAAAGATGTGTTTAGAAAAATATAAATAAATTGGTATAGACTCTTTAGTTACACACTTATAACTATTTTCCTTATTTATCTATAGTATTTGATGTATTTTATTAATAATTGTTGACTCTATTACATTGATAGGAACTTTAGCATCTATTTAGGTACAAAATAACATTATTAAACTCGGGATTAAAACTTAGTGTATTACGATCCTCATCCCCTTATTTCTAGACCATCCTTAGTGCCCAACATCATACAGGTGTGCATATATACAAACTCACAATTAAAAATACAAAAATAAATGTGGTATGTTTCTCACAAAGCAACTTTAAGATCCCATGTTCCTTCTTTAGGGTTGTGGCACATCCACTAGATCCTTACGCACCCATGTATTTGTTCCAAAGCATCATGGCCTTATTGTCTAGTATATGCACTGGTTGTACCAAAATGTCTCCTTCTAGATCCACTTAATAAAATTCTAGTCAATGACATGGTTAGGATCATAGACATAATTTTTCAATAAAGAAAACTGAAACAAATTATGCACTTTCAAGGAAGCAAATCATGCAAGCATGCATGCCACTAGTCATGGGAGTTTTTTTTACAAAAACTATTTTCACTATAAAATACAAAACTAGATCCAGTATTTTCATTGTACATGTTTTAGATATTCTTAGAAGACCAAGAGAGAGGTCCAGTACTATCATTTAGGGAACCATCTACAATGTGAAAATCTACTGCAGGTTGTGAGTGGTAGTGGTTAAAGACAATGCCACAATTGGAAAAAAAATATTCTCTTTTCATTGATTGATTCAGCTGTTGAAGAAAATGCCATCGTATACCACAAGAATGTGGTTAAAGTCCAGGGAACATCTGCCACATGTGCATTGTTTACCTCTCCCAGATAGGGAGACTCTACTCCCTCGCTATAGATGATAAGAACCTAATCAATGTCTCTGGTTCGTGGATCCAACGGGATGAGAAAAATGGAGGTAGAACTACAATAGTTGAATGGATGTGACCCCTACATGATGCCTGATAGAATACGATCTGTGGCATTTGTAGAAAATTTGATCCAATTACAGAAATTGATTATGATTACATCGTTAAATCAATGATCTGCATCAAGTGTCTATCAGAATTGGTGTCGTAGTCGATGGAGTGGGCCTAATAGTCCCATGGTATTATAATTTGATGATTCTTTAATTTCCCAAACGTGATTGGAAACCACACGTTGGATGATGGGTTGTCGATGATCGAAGAGGACATGTTGGATGATGGATTGAAGATGATTTGCAAACACATTTTGGATGAGTGGAAGATGATCATGGTCTATGGTAGGACCTGTTGGGTATTTTTGTTTGCAATGGGAAAATACCAAAACCAGACAAACACCACAAAGCCAATGCTCTGTTTCCTTTGCTCCAGGATCTTTTTGCACAGAGGACCCTTTTAAAAAATAGCTGAGAACAGAGTATTTCATCACCATAAAATATCTCTATTCATTAAAATAAAAACACTAATACATATTCATCCTCTTTGCTGAGAGGGATTTACAAAACATTTTCACAAAACTTACTCTGCCTTCTATGAAATTTTACACCACTGTGTAAATATTTCATTTACATTCACTGCTGTGTGAAAACAAAACTTACAGGGAGTTATAGATTTACCTTTTCACTGCTGTGAAACAATACATGGTTTTGAACAAAACTATCCACTGGTTTTCTTCATTTACTTTTCCTTCTCCTGCACTGCTGTGCATTCTTTTTCTTACCTTACATTACAAACAAAAACTTTACTCGTGCTGCGTTTTCACCATGATCTTCATTTGCTGCAGCGTTTCATACCACTTTCCTCACAAAAACCATTTCAACCCAAAACTAATTCATGCACTTCTGTGTGTTCCTCTGCAATACAATATTTTCACTCTGTGTTTTCATTCGCTGCTGCGAATACGGGTTTTTCCTCCTCTCTGTGTGCAACTCACACTTCTCACATTTTTATTACAAGCTGTATATATGTTTCACATTACATTTCCCCTGGGTTTTTTATTGGCTGCAATGAACCCATACATTTTCTCCCCATGTGCAATATCCTTCACACATAGAGTCAACGCTCATACCAAACATGTATACAATTCATTTGCAATTAAATGAGACATACATGCCCCCATACTCCCGTATGACATAGTTATTACCCGCCGTAAAGAAACATTAAAAACTTTACCTTACATTTTCCGCCCATGCTTAATAAATATTACGGGCCATAAAACATTAAATACTTTACCAAAGAAAATGTCAGCCCTTTAACATAAGGTATGGGCAATAACATTACACCACGCAATATTTATTTCACCTGACCCCGTATGCACCTTCCTTTCGATCGGACGGCGGACAGTATTCCCTTTTGATCGAACGCATATCGGATGGGGTAAGTTGACCAAACCTTACTCACGCAATATTTTAATGTTGACCGTATGCACCTTGGAGCGATCAACGGTGGAGGATGCACGAGCAAATTGGACGGAGGAAATCAATATCGGAAGGCCTGTTTTGACTAAATGTTACCTTCCGAAAAGTGTCAGGTGCTTACGTCATGGCAGTCCACATGGCTGCACCAAATTGCATCGGAGCCCTTAGTCTGGAAACCACTTTACGCCAGTGAGTGGTGCGATAACTTACCGCCGGTTTTAGGTTTGATGTGGTGGTTTCAGGGTGCATTAAATGCTGGACCGCGCGGACAAGGGAAATTACCAATTCCAACACTCCCCTTTAATTTCACCTGCTGGGCATTCAATCTTACCCAAACACTTCCTCAACTCCTTGACATGCTGTTGTTGCAAAAGAGTCTTCCTCTTA
>APFE030250837.1:18613-47898 GCA_000404065.3 Pinus taeda | reverse complement strand
AAAAGGAAAAATTAAAAGGTGAAAAAGTACAATAAAAGGAGGTGCGTGAGAAAAACTATAATAAAAAAATGGGGTGCACGTAAAAAAATAAAATAATTAATTTTACTAGTATCTTTAAATATGAACATAAAGATGTCAAAGAAATGTTGTATAAATTGTTTCACTATTGGTGTTTTCAAGCCCATGGTATATGCAAGCGTGAAATAAGGATGTTAGTTATTTAGTTAATGGTTGATGTTTCTTTCAAATCAACACATCTCTTCATGAAGGGTCAAAATGATGTATAAAAATAGTGAATTGAAGCAATGAGGGTGTGAGAGAAAATGAAATATCCTTCTATATACCCAATAACATTTGAGGAGGAGATATATGTGAGATGAAAAGAAATATCATCCTATATAAATAGTAGCACCTCAAGAAGAAATAGATATGTGACGAAAATGTGAGTAGTAATGGGAAGGAATTACAACCGATTATTTGAAGAAGTCATATTCATGAAAGTGAAAATTCTAATTGAGGTTTGAAGCTACTCAAATGTAAATATTGGTGTCTCTTACTATGTTGGTGTTTAGCAGTGGTAATCAGTGTCTCCAGTAGGTTTATACATATAAGGATTTGTACCAATGAGAATTTGTGTCTCTATTAGGTTGGTGCCTCTAAATATTTCTAATAGTGGGGTGGTGCCTATGGATATTTATAAAGAGTTTAATTTTTGTGTTTTTCTCTCAAAATAATTTACACGTAAATATTTTTTTCCATGTTTTGTAATTGATAGATTTTACGTGTGATTAATTTATCATGGTGTTTGAATTTAAATAAGTAAAATATTTTCTTATATTGATTCACCACCCCCATCCTTAATATACATGTTTGTTTAATAATTACTTCTCATACATTACTCTATTTACTAAGTCATTTTGCTTCTACTTTTACTTTTTATACCAAATCATGTGGGTTGCAAATGTCACTTCACTCCATCACTTTACCTCATATGCGCAGTTTCCCCCCATATTTCTTTCACACGCCTTCTAGTGACATGTGGAAATATCTCTATATGACACTTGGAAGTTACTGGTTGGACAAAAGTGATTGGGTTGTGACTTGGCATGATGGATGGATTTTGAGGTCATGACCAAATATTTACACTACACATAAGCTACACAAGGGTTCATGAATCTTTCTACTCATATGAAAATAATATAAGGATCATTTATCCTTATAAATTGGTACAAATTCCCTCCCACAAAACATGTGGGATAAATAGAGTGAATTCATAAATCAAAGTCAAAGATTTATGTGGATTATATGACTATTATTGAGTCACTATGATCAGAAAGCCCTAATTTGAGCTCTCAATGTCCAAATTATGATAATAAGAGCTTGTTGGAAAACACATTCTAATGGATATGAATAGCGTTGAAGTTGAACACTTGAAAGAATATATTGATCAAAGGACATTGAAATATTCCCACTATCAATAGGAAGGGAATACACCAATAATGACTATAAAACCAAAGGTACTAAAAATGAATATATACCTTGTTCGTAGAGAAAATAAGTTGGAGACGATGGGAAAATATCTTATGAAAGGAGGGCATTGAGGCATTCACCCTCAACCAACATGAACGTGACTAGAAATCCAATGATTTAGAAGGACTTGGATGAAAAGATTGAACATACCACTAAAAATGACATCCCCTACATGCACCACATGGAATAGCATGTGGAGGAGAACCTTTAAATAAAAACCAATAATGAAAGATACTGCTTGATTTTAGACTTTTCTGACCCATATTGATTTTGATAAAGCCTTTTAGATTAATCACATCATAAATTGTTGGTCGATGTTTCAAACCATCTAATGTGGTTCATCCTCATGACAAAGGTGAAAAATCAGTCAATTAGAATGTTTAAATTATAAATATGCATATGGTTCAAAAGTTAGTTGTTAGGAATTAACCATCAAAAATTAGTTGAAAATATATTATATATATATATATATATATTATATATATATATTCTATATATATATATAGATAATAGATAGATTATAGATATGAGATATAGATTAATCACTTTGTTTGATTTATTTTATTTTATTAATATTTTTAATTAAATATTTTGAACTCCAAATTAGATTAATTTATAATAATTAATAAGAATTAAATATTTGTAATAAAATTTAATTTTGAATATATCATTCAAATGGTTATTAAATAAAATCATTAATATGGAGCATTAGACTCAGATGATTATTATGATTAACAATTGGAGGATATTTTTAATAGGGGATTCACTGATTTTATAATATTTTTAATATAAAATAAATAGTTAACTTAATTAATTAATTATTATTGGTTATTATATTATATATATATATTATATATATATATATTATTTATATATTTTCATATATATATAATACATCTTATATATATATTATAAATATTATATTATATATACATATATTTATTATATATATATATTATATATATATATATATATTATATATATATTATATATATATATATATATATATACAACTAATTTTCAACAACCAATTCTTAACAGTTATTTCTTAACGGCTAACTCTGGAACGAGATGCATATTTTCTATTTAAACATTCTAATTGACTGATTTTTTCACCTTTTTCATAAGGATGAACCACATTAGATGGTTTGAAACATCGACCAACAACTTATGATGTGATTAATCCGAAAGACTTTATTAAAATGAAAGATACCAACAAAGGTGAGGAACTAAATCAATGAGGAAAATGGAACCAATGGTGTTGCATGAATCCTATTGTTTGATAATGGAGCTAACATGGAACATAAGGGAAACCACCTAGTAAAATACCAATGATAAAAATAAATTTTGGGCACAATGTCACGTATCAATAATCTAAATAGGGCTAGAATGCTACTCTAGGTCTACTCTTGAAGAAATTATTGAATTCAATAAAAGTTGACATGTTAGTAATAATTCAATGGGGAACTTCCATATTGACATGAATTCATGACTTAGATACTTGTTGATACCCAGAATGACTTGAAATATAAGAGTGTTTTACATATGAGGCAAGAGACATTATAGAATGGCCAACATAGAGCTAAATTCCCTAGAACATGAACACAACAAAGTAGTGAATTGGACAACAAAGACTCAAAAATAAGAATGGTACAAGTCTACAACATAGGAGGCATCAATAGAATATCCATATGAATGGAAGAGTAATGAATCATAAAAGTAAAAAAATTGAAAAAAAACTCATCTTCTCAAGGCCATATTAAGACACGATCGAATGAGGAGTAAATTCATAATTTGGTGTTTTCCTCAAGGGTGACAAATAATAATTACTACCAAATATTCAAAAAGAAACTTTTTCTCATCGGCTAATTTTTTAATCATTGATTGTTTTTTCTTTTTCATATTATAAAATCTTAAAAAGAATACAAGTATAGTGGAGGGAATGAGTTTGGTACACAAGGAACCTATTTCTAGCATTTGGAACCTTCCTATGCTCAACGTAGGGGACACTTGAGGAATGTTCCCTGCAGGGATAAGGGTGTAAAGTTGTAAAATAAATAAATGAAATTATGAAACTTGAGAGAATGTATAGGAATTAGGCTTATAAGAGAGCTAGTTAAAGCTTTCATTAGGATTATAATATATCAGGCTGGAGATGGCACTAGACTCAAAAGCACGAGCACTCATGTGCAATGCATTAATTTAACTCAACATTTTATGGAGTCCTTCAGATAATAGCTAGAAGAAAATTTAAGATGAACTATGAAGCTTCATAATGAGTCTTGGTGGCACTAAAGAGGACTCTTGAGCCTATGAATAAAACTTTAGAATGGGTGCCAAGTGACAACAAGGTATTATCTAGGGCATCCATGATAAGATAGGATCTACCACACAAATTATGACACTTATGAACAATGAGGAGGTTTTCATCAAAATTTGGTGGGGTTGATCCTAAACCCAAAATATAATAGGAAACTAATAATACATAATTCAAAGTGGTGAACCTAAAATATATGGCAGTCAATGACTTTGAAGCGGTTTCAGTTTAGCCGGCCAAGACCCAGTGAATGTTCCAGTTATTGATGATGCCGATGAAAAAGAAGCACCATGGATGGAGCACCCAGAGCACAGGTAAGGGCAGCAGCATCAGAAGAGCAAGCAGCACTCGCAGATGATAGTTTCAAGGTCTAATATATGTTGAAGAGAATCAACTTGGAAAATACCCAAATAAAATTTCTCAAAATACCTACAGACATAATTAGAAACACTAGGCAAAAGGATAATATATCCAATATATAAAATTTTGATAAAATATTGTGTTATGGAATATAAACTTAGAAAACTTAAACCTTGTATGTAAATTGCGGTACACAAAACCTTGCATCCTTGTGACTTATGAAATATAGTTCTTTAGGGAAATTACCTTACAAGGCTTATGCCAAGGACTCCTTTGGTATCTCACACCTGTAATATTCAATTTTGGAGGAAAACATGATCAATGTTGCATACATTCCCATGGTAGATTAATGTTGGCTAGAGAGGGCTGACCTAGGTTCAGTGTTAGTTAACCAAACAAATCCTTTCACTAATGGCCCTTTCGACATCAGCCCGTGGAGTGCGGATTGAAGTCTCACCCAAAGAAGTATGGGGGGATGCTGGAACCAAGTTTCCACACCCTTGAGATGGATGTGATGTCGGTTTATTCTAGCTATACCTTCCTTCGTGCATATTGCTTATCCCTCTATTCCACCCTTCAGTATCTTCGCGAAAGGGTACAATTGGATTTCGCACAGCCCTAACCTACAACTCAGGGACTTTAGCGCTACTGGGGCAGTGAAATGCGATATCTCCCAAACTAGGCCAAGTGTTTTACTTATCTTATTAATCAATATTAGTTAGCTTCCTGTAAACAGATGTTCTTACTTGCATTCACTTAACCAACACATTTACATACACTCATGCATCATATAAGCATTATAAGTGAAATTCATACCCAACATAACAAGATGCATAAATAGGAAATAAAGACGTAGAAATTGTAGAATACTTCTCTTTATTGATAATTCTAGATGATTACAGACTCAACCCGCCCTGTGCACTCAGTTGCAGGGGTCCGCACACTCAGCTACGGACTTCTAGGCTTGTGCACTCAGCTTCAGAGCCTCTAACTACACTACAACCCAAACTTAGACTTCTACTTCAGAACTATCTCTCATACATGTCAATGCCTCCTTATTCTAACTACCTAGACTTATCTCTTTTTATACAATCCCATGGTCCGCGAACCATGGGTAGATCTTTTATAGCCAACATTACATTTCCAAAATAAGGACAGACAACCCAATAACTCTTTAACACTTACGCGCTCCGCGACCACAAAATGCGGAGTCTTTACATTTGTATTACAAAATTTGACCAAAATATGGGATTTTAGCCCCAAAACTACCCTTGGGGGATCCCACGTCCAACAGGCCCACAACATAAACATCGTGATTCGCCCTCAAGCCACTCTACAAGTGTAGAGATCTTAGCACGAAGACCTCCCAATTCCGTTTGGATTACCACAATCTCGGTAGCACACTGAGCGATCACTTGTTGGACTTCTTCCACTCTCTGCTCAGTGACTGCTGCTGAATTGCGACCCTAAATCTTTTGCTGAGTTTCCTGCAGTTTCACAAGATTTCATTCAATAGAAGTTGTGATCGTATCTACCTCATCTATCCATGGTTGTAGGCGTGCTTTTAGGACTGCTTCTTTATGCTGAGTGGCATCCAACTATTCTTTAAGTGCCTTTTCCTCCAACATCCATGTGAGCCTCTGTGTAAGGGCGATCATCTGTGTAGTCCCTTTGACCTGATCATATCATTGTTGTAGCTCGTGCACCTCTGTCTCCAGGTGTTGTACATTCAGGTCCTCTTGTAGGGTGGTCAGGACCTTGAATAATTGTTCAAAAGTCTCATGCAGTCTACTACTACACTGTCAACTACTACTATTGATGTTGTAATAATGGTGGTACACTGTTCCCTAACTTCTGGTGGAGTTGAAGGCTGAGCTTGCAACTAGAAATCTAAAATCTGTAGGTTTAGATCTAGCAGAATCCTGGCCATCTATGTTCGAGTGTCACGCACCCCTGTGGCCAACTTATAGATGCATGCCTCCACTAGTTCTTCTGCTTGAATGTCCAACTCTAGGACCATTCAGGAGGCTTCCTCCACAAACTACATGATCTACTTATTTTGCTCCACTGCATCATTGCACTATAGGCCCAACTGCTCGATGTTGATGTGCTGCTCGTTCATGACTTGCAAAGCGTGACTATCCCTGGCCCTAAGTTCCGGGGTGACTCCATCCTGAAAGAGGTGGAGCGTCTCTCAAGGGAGTGTGGCCATATTCAATCCCACCCCTTTCAGGCTACTAATCGTGGGCTTGTCAGCCTCATTTTCTATAGTAAGTGCCCCATCTGGTAGCAGTATTGTGTTGGTCACCCTTGTGCGCAACAACTGCTGAGTAGCTGAAGTGCCGATCGCGAGGCTAGTGGACACTGTGCTAGCCTGTGGAGTACGAACCTGCAACTCTTGTAACTTTGTCTGGAGAGCTCCCAATACCAATTTATGCTGCTCTTCCAAATGTTGGAGGGCCTCCGTAGTGACATCCCTCACTGTTTCTCCAATATTGTGCAAATCCCCCTGAGTGAGGGTGATTGGGTTGATGGATGTCTTTGACACCTTGGTTTTCTTTCATGGCACTACCTTCTCTTGCGGGCACTGACGCTTGAGTTGGGTGGATGTCGTTTGTGGGTCCGTGTCACCTTGTTCTACTGGCTCCTCTGTTTCTGCTTCAGTCCTGCACAAAGATGACTTCTTTCCTTTGCGATCTTTTCGTCCTATCTTCTGCTATTCGACCAATTTTGTGGCATCATGCACTACCTAGGCCTTAGCCTCTGCTTCCTCTTTCCTACACTCTTCAGCCATCTATGCCATTCAGAGTTTTGTTTCTTCCTTCTTACGTTGCATGACAAACTTTTTTGTTTCCACCACAGAGCCTACTGCAGTGCACCATTCAGGTGGCCAAGACTCGAGGACTGCGAAGATAACATCATCAGTTGCTAGATATGGTAAGTTATGCCATGTCTTCGTGGGGTACTTCCACACCCTGATAAAGACATGGTGGAAATCCGCTTTGAACTCTGCAAAGCTTTGCAAACTAGCATATACTGTGGGCGACAACCGTGGCTTGCGATTGATCCCCATCTGGATACTTATCTCCATCAAGACCCAAAATATTTTGCTTTCTTTTATCCGTTGTGCATCTTTGGTCACCCATAGTGAAGCATACTTCGCTACCTCTAGAAGGTTTGGCGCGACCGAAGGGAATTGGCTGTCTTCTGGTAGCTCCCATGCCACCAATTTAATCGACAATAAGAGCCACACATAGTGGAACATCTTACCATCCTCCTATGCCTCACGATAGTTTGCAAGGAACTTTCCACATAGATAATTCACCCAGTTGAACTAGACTCCTTTAGTACATTGGACTTCTAGTGCAATCACAGGCACGAGCACCTCATCCACGCTGCACTTCTGCATCACCTTTCCTACTAATATTTGCATTGCTACCTTGACTGCAGGGTTGTTAATGCTGGAGATGGCATATCCCCACTTCTTCTTCTCCAAATTGAATTTCTTCTTCATAGCTTCTGTGAGGGCCAACTCACCACCTTTTCCTTCTAATATATTGGTTGGATCCTCCCCTGAGTAAGGTAGCCATGTGATCTGATGGATGAAGTGGTCTACGATGGGAATGGGATCCTCCAGCCACAAACACCCATCATGCACCAAGAGCAGGTTGAGCAACTCGACTTTCTCTACACTCTTGAGCCATGTTCACGGCTCCAATTCAATCATTCTAGTAGTCGTGTCAATTCGTTGATGCATTAGCTACTTAGTCACTAAATGCAGGAATTTCTCATGATCTCCAAGGTCCCAATCTTCAAAATTTAGTACAGGAACCCACCCTAAGTGTGGCCCCTCAAAAACAATGTCTTCAGGGAGCAACAAAGTTTGCAGGGAGCTCTTACACTTATCTATGTCCTTCGGCACCTTGGTTTTTCCCTTCATGGAGGAACATATTCTAGTAACCTTGTAATAGGGTCCGCACCCTGGGTTTCAACTTCCATATCCACGTCCTCCTCATCCACTAGGATTTCTTCAAATTCTTCCTTGTCAGCCTCCAGATTAATGGCCTTCCCCTTTTCCTGCAAAGTGAGCTTGGTCCTCTATGGGTTTCTTGGTGAGACGCGCACTGGGATCATAGTATGCTTATCCTTCTCTGGTCTCAATGTTATGGGTGATTTAGGGACTTCGACTATCACTCTAGCACTCTCTGGGTCTTCTACTACCTCAATTTCCTACGTGTCTTCCTCGGGTATCAACATCATTCTATTTAGGAGGTCCCACATTTCTTTTGGCAATCTCTCAAACGTTGAACTTGCTCTCAAAGCCTCAAAATTCGCAATGTCCATACACACCTGATAGCGCAACAACTGAATTTTCAAAATGCCAAGTTTCTTTCACGGAACAACCACCTATGATTCTTTTTGAATTCAAATCTAACCATTCCCCCCACATTCAACCCATTAATATTAGATTAGCAGCAAATTTTCAAGAATCTAATCCATAAATTTCACCTTAAATGCCTGTCGTCCACTCCATTCAACCATAATCTTACCATCAAATCATGAACAGTGACTTTAATGTTCACTTTCCAGTGGACCTCCATGCTATTTCCATGAGTAGCACAGTTGCCTTTCTGTTGTCGCGGACCTTGTGACACTTTGCTACTTCACGGAGTTCTAAAATCATGCAGCTCCTGAACTTGTGCAATGTAGTTTATAGTCTGGCATCTCCTTTCAGCTACCTAGAGCACAAATACTGTGCTTTTGTCGCATAGTCAGATGGTCGGGCCACCTGTGTATGGCTTCAATCAACTTCCATTCACCTTTGCTGGGAAGGGATCTCCATTCAACTTAATCAACTAGACTGTGCAACTGTCGGTAATCTCCTTAATAACATAGGGCCCTAGCCAATGCATTCTAAATTTACCTGAAAAATTATCAAACTTGCTGTCATACAACAACACCAAGTCATTCACCTTAAAGCTGCGCGGCTTAATATGTTGGTCATGCCACACTTTTTCGCACTGCTTTTGGACCTGTTGATGAAATCCGGCCAAAAATCTCTCTTCTTCAAGCTCATCCAACTACGTGAATCTCTCTTCCAGGGCTCTACGATCTGTCATACCTATGATCGCTACTATACGCAAACTAGACACGATGTATTCCATAGGCATTATGACCTCCACACCATAGACAAGCCTAAAAGGGGTTTGTCCTGTTAGCTTCTTGCATGTTGTTTGATAAGCCCACAATACTGTAGGTATGCATAGGTCCCAATCACTTCACTGAACTTTGCAAACCTTGGTCAGTGCATTTTCAAGAACTTTGTTAAATGCCTCCATTGTCCCGTTAGCCTATGGGTGATAAGGAGTGCTCTTTTGGTGATACACCTGAAATTCCTCCGTTAGTGAGCTGATCATCTCATTCAGGAAGTACGTACCATGATTACTCATCAAGATCCTTGGACATCTATATCACATCAGTACATGCTCAAACAGAAACTTCACAGCCATCGCACCTGTGAAATCCTTCACCAGCTGCGCTTCTACCCAACAAGTCAAATACTTCGTCACAGTGATAATGTATCTCACCTTTGTCTTCCCTTGTGGCTGAATGGGTCCAAGAAAATATATTGCCCACTTTTCTATAGGTTGCAACATCATTTGTGGATTCAAAGGCATTTCATCCCTCCATGATGGTCTGCCTATTCTTTGACATACATCACACGCCTTGCAATATGCTTTTGAATGTTGATGAAGGGTTAGCCACCACAACCCGGCACGTAGAATCTTCTGCGCGGTTTCTCTCCCTGTATAATGTCCTCCCGTGGCACCCCGATGAACATCCGTGAGGATGCTTCTTCATTCAAACATAGGTACATACCATCGCAATATCTCACCAGTCCCCATTTTGTATAGATGCCTAGCAATGACAGACAAATCAGCCACACGCACCACTAATTCCTTCTTTTGTTGGACAGAGTATCCTTCTGGTGTAGTTCCTGTTGTTAGGAAGTGTATTATATCCTTGCAATTACCATTTGTGACACACACTACAAATAACTGCATGTCAGGAAATCCTTCTTCCAAGTTATTAGGTTCCTCCCCTATTTTGATGCACGATAGATGGTCTGGTCCCGCGTTCAATTGTCCAGGCTTCACAACAACTTCAAAATCGCACTCTTGGAACAATAAGAGCCATCTGTAGATTCGCCCCCCCCCCAACACAAACTTATTGACTAGGTACTTCAGCGCAGAGTGATCCGTATACATCTTAAAGTGGCCTCCTAGCAAGTAGTGTCGGTACTTTTGGAGCGCATATACCATAGCTAGCCCCTCATGTTCAGTGGTAGAATAGTTCTTCTTTGCTTTGGCCAATTGGGGTTGTAGATCATTCTACCCATAGTACTTGTCTGTTAGTCGCATCTTAGTGTTACACAGTAATTTTTCACTGCCTTCACTCCCAATCCTTCTATTGTGTCATGTGTCTAATTAAAGCATGCTCATACTGAACAAATGCTCTCTTATGCTGCCATTTGACCCATTTTTCCTAAGTTATCTGCCTCATCATGATTATGGACTTAATATACACACTGAACGGTGCTCATAAACAGTCCAGCTATGCTTCCAATGTGGAAATACATTGGTTTCCCACGATATTTCTATTTCATGCCCCGTCGTGGGGATATTTGATATCTTTAGCTACGGTCTAACTGGCTACATTACTTACTAGCGATGTCAGTGCTAGGGATCTATTATACACCCGCGATGATCCAGATTAGGTGAATTTGCTCCAACAGTCAGCCTTTTGGATGACTCCAGACTTGGTTGTTGGCATAGTTTGTGTCGCCCTCCTTCTCTGGTATGGCAGTTCCATCAATTATGCTACCTTCCTTGGGGATAAGCTCTCTCTTCCACCTTTGATGTAGACTCCTTATCCTATTTAAACACTCACCTTTTCTATGATCAGCTAGTTGGTAAAATTCTTGGATTGAATAGTGTTGTTAGTGCTTTTGAGTTTGATAGATAGCTGGTGTGAGTGTGACAAGTGTGAGAGTGTTGCTAGCTTGTGGAAGGTTATGAAGTGCCCTTGACTTATGTAAAACTTATGAGTGAGAGAGAGACTTTGTATGTTGGGAGATCCATCTTCAAAAGGTGAACGCTTGAAGAACATGATGGCTAGATTCCTCTGAGAAGGCTTGCGACATCAAGACTTTGGTTGTAAGCTTGCTCTTATTTCATTATTAATACAATCAATGATGTTTTCCTATGTCTTGTATGTAATTTACTTGATAGCTCATGACTTCTTGACTTTGTGAGTAAACAGATCATTGTTGTTTTCCGATTACATGCTTTATTGTATTTCCTTTGCATTGTTTCAGGTTGATCACTCATTGAGGAGAAGGAAGCAAAAGCTGGAGCAGCGCAATAGAACTCCATCTACCACCAGTTGAGGTAGGCCTCCAACTTTGACTTTTTAAGGAAAGTTATTGTTGATCTATCCTTGTTTGTGACTAGACCCACTCTAGGGCTAGAGGGGTTGCCTCTGTTCGCAGAGGGAACACTTTCCTGCATCACAAATTGGCGACTCCGCTGGGGAGTCTGTCCTATGTTATTCTCTTTGCTCTTGTTTTTATTTTGATTTGGTCTCTCTTTGTTTTTGGGGATTAATTATCAGTCTCTTGGGTCACCTAGATTGATCTGGTAGGTCCCTCTATTGTCTGTTAGATTGGCTGGTTTTTGTTTGGGGGTTTTTGGCTTGTTTGCCATTATTTTTTACATCATCGCGGAACACAATTGTGCTGACATCACACTCACATTTTTTTAAAATCCTGTGCGTCGCTGAATAACATCACACAGTCGCGACGGTCTGTGAAATTTTTCCATCGCGGGAAAGACGTGTACTTCCGTGACGATGTTGCTCTATTGCTACAACTAGCTTCTCATCAGCGCTAGTTGCTAGTGTTGTCCTCACGACGATACTTGTAGAATTGATTTTCTCAATTCTGCCTCCTAAGTTTGCCAGTCCCCTTGATCCCTTGCCTTTTTCACTTGCTCAGTCATTTGTTTTTCACTGTTTATGGTCAAGGCACTCTTTCCTTGGCTTTATTGAATGAATCTTGTGTTTTTGCCTATGTGACCTAGTTCATTTTTTCAAGTTTCTTGAATCAATTGTCTTGGTTGCTGGTTTACTCAAGATTCGTTTACAGCTCTCTTGTTGGTTTGATTGAGCCTTCCTCATTCTTTGTTTCTGGTTGATTTTTAGTGGCAATTATTGAACCAGTCTTTGGTATTGATTCAATCTCTTTTCACTACCGAACACAAATCATGATTGTTTGGATCAACCGGTTCTTTCACACTTGCTTGTTTGCTTCTTTGAATTTAAAACATCAAAATTCAAAGGATTGCATTAATTTAGTGTGCGAATGGGAAAGTGAATTTGCATTTCAAGGTTGCATATTGGAAAGCGAATGATAAAATCTCTAATTAGTAGTACCCATGCACTGTAGGAATTGATGTATGTATGCATTTTGTGATTGCATTTTCTCATCTTGGTTTTCTTGGTTTGGGAATGATCTCTCTACCCTCCCATAGGTAGGTTTTCATTAATGTAAAAGGATATTTCATTCATTCTAGCTGCATCCTAGGTTTTGTTATATACATACAGTAGGGCCTAAAAACTTAAACATAATTCAAGATCAATTTAAAATGAACTGAATAAATCGAACAACGCATTGGAACATAACACTCATTATTTAGAGGTCTAGGCTAGAGATGTGCTTCGGCATCGTTAAACCTAGTCACTATTGTTCTCACTCAAGGTTGGGTGATTCCTCCTTCTATGACTCAATAGCAGTCTAGTACAGAATTGTGCTCCCATGTACCATCACGTCTATGTTGGGAGACCCCACTAGGTTATCATCCTTTATCCTTAGGAAGCCATGTCTGCCACCTTGCAAACCGTAACGCACCAAACACAGCATTCAGGAAGATTGACTGTTGTACGGAAAGTCCTTGGTTTTCATATGACTGCCAAGGTGTATATGTAGTTTTACGGGTTGTTTGGTAAACCTTTTGCCTAGTTTCTCCAGAGTAGTCACTTTCGTTCCTTTTCGGACTCCTTAAAAGAAAAGGTCCATCTGAGCACTTGTACTTTCAGGCTCATTAAACCTCGAAAGAGATAGAGTCACCTTTTCGTCCTTTTCTCGACTCTTGAAACATGAAAAGGTCAAGTTTTGTTCCTACGTCATAAAATTTAATGCCCACAAAATATTCCTGGTAACAGTTCAAGTTCTTAGTTGTGACAAGAGTGTTTTTTAGGCTTGTTCTCGATGGAAACATTCCCTGAGTCCACTGATCAAGGTTTCCCCCATATGGAAATCCTAGTCTGTTTCCTTCATTTGGAAATGTCAGTGCTCTGTATATGGCAACATTGTCTTTGCCTGGGTTAACCATCGGTTTGCCCATATGGTTGTTTTCAACCTCGGTGGTCCCAAGTGTCATGACTCCTATTCCATCATCTACTTTGTCTAAACCACGACATGTTGATTCCAAGGCTGAGCCTGCACCTTCTTCCCCGGTTTCTTCCTCCTCCTCTCCTCCTTCGCCTAGTGAAAGTTTCACATATAGTAACCACGAGACTAAAAAGAAGAAGATGATGAAGAAGACGAAGAAGTCTGATAAACATGCAGCCACCTGTGCAACTACTGCTCTGAGTACATCTCAGGTCGGAACACCTTCTGCTCCACCGCGGAAGGTTAAGTTCCCTTGTAAATTGTGTAAGGGTGACCATCTTCTACGTGATTGTCCTAACATTCCTAGGATCTTAGAAGTATGGTCCCATAATCTGGCTCGTCCCTCACCGTCCTCTGAAGCTCATGGCGATGATACCCTATCAACTAGAAATGGTAAGAAGAAAGGGAAGATTTGATTCCCTTGTAGGCTATGTGAAGGAAACCATCTCCTTCACCTTTGTCTGCTCATGGATAAAGCTTCCCTCGTTTTGGAAATTCTTACAGCTTCTTCACCCCAACTTCCCATTGGTTATCAGAGGCTCTCTTTAGACCCTCTCCCCATTAACCAAGAGATTGACTTAGATTCTTCTCTTGTTCATCCTCCTCTTTCCAAACCTGGCTGTGCTAGGCCTGTTCCAGACCGACCATTGGTCGAAGAGAGTGTCAACTTGGGTTCACCACCTGTTGATCACTCTATTTTGGAAGAGCATCATGCTCATGTTCTTCTTGTCTCGTCAGAATCCCCTGAGTTCGAAAACGACTCTCCTATCCCCACTGGTCAAGAGAGTCCTTCTTCAGTTCTTATAGACCAAGGGGGCAATCATATGACTCCCCCACCAAGTAGTTCAGTCGTTTCCTTCGACTGGATTCATTTGATTGCATTTTTCCTTCCATCCTATGTGCCTTTCTAGATTACAATACATGCCTATGATAAGGAAATACCTGGCACTGTATTGGATGAAGGTGCATCGGTTAGTCTTATGCCTTCCACTACTTGGCAAGCTTTGGGCTCCCCACAGCTTGTGCCAGTCACACAGAATCTGTTGGCGTTTGACGGAGGAACCTGTCAACCTTTAGGGATCCTTCCGAAGTTCCCTGTTACTTTGGGAGGAAAAATCATCTATATAGATGTAATGGTTGTCCAAGGTGCTTTAGATTTCAGTCTTCTCCTTGGCCGTGACTATGTTTATGCCATGGGAGCTCTTGTTTCTTCACTTTTCTATGTTGTTTGTTTTCCACACGATGGAAGAATGGTGACCATCAATCAATTATCATTCTTTAGTTCCCTGGTGCCTCCTGCAAAGCCGTCGTCCCCTATCGGTTCTTTCTCACAAGCAGTACCTTCCTTGCCATAAGTCAATTATGTGGCTACCCATTCCGTCTCCACCTCTGCTGATGATTATGCAGATGGTCTCGTACATCATGTACTGGGGGCATTGGAACCTAATCTATCATTGGTGCATCATGACATGTATTCCTCCCAGAGTGTGTGTCTTCCATCCCGTGAAGACCTCTTGGGAGCCATGTTCTTGTATGGCCCATGAACAGGAGTCTCGAGGATAGTTCTGATCTTGTGTTGACATCGTTACAAAACGAAACAAGGTGTACAAGGATAGTTTGTTCCTGTGTCAACCTCGTTAAAAAATGAACCAAGGAGTAATGAGGATGATAAATATAGTTCCTGACCTTGTGTCAAGCTCGTTAATAAATGAAACAAGGAGTCTTGAGGAAAGTTCTTGATCTTATGTCAACCTCATTAAAAAATGAAACAACTCGCTTTCCAAATTGAGTCTTTGATTAAGATCTCGTAAAATCTGGGTCGATTCTTTCCAAGATCCTCGAAAGTGAGCCTTCATTCCATCCACCTGGTTGAATGCAGTGAAGCTTGGGGGGCATGTACCTCGATTTGCATCATTATGCTGGGGGCATGCAAACTTATAACAAGCATAGTTTTTCGTTTCAGGCTTGTGTAAACATGAAACCAAATCCAAGCAGAGTTCTCCATGGTTCAAGCTTGTTTAAAAATGAACCCATATCTGATTTACATCTCGTGATTGTTGTTTATCCACTAAATTCTACTAGATGAGCCTTGGTTGTTTCATTCCATCGCCACCATCTCTTTGGCTGGTCATAAGCTTTCACTTGGTTGTTTTTCCTTTCCTGAGGAACCGCAACGATGAGTGGTTTTATTAGCCAACCTCTTGACCATTACATGTTTTGAGGAGTTCCACCATTGCCCGAACCAGTTGCTACCCTTTATACCACTCGTTCCTCCAGGACGAGTCTCCTTTAAGCTCTTTCCTGACTCGTAAAAGATGAAAAGATTGCCGAGTATTTTTCCCTTTTTGAATCGTTAAAGAGAATAAAAATGGAGGTCTGATTTCAGCTCTTTTCCGACCGTTTAAAGATGAAAAGATTGTTGAGTTTTCCCTTTTAACTCGTTAAATGGAATAAGAGGCGGTCTGCTTTAAGCTCTTTTTCGACCATATAAGCGTGAAAAGATTGCTAGGCTTTTGTCGTTTCAGGCTCATTATTGGCTACAAAACGACGTGGATTTGATCGCTTTTCTACTTTTTCGGATCGAGGCCACTTATTACAAAAAGTATTCCCTGATCGTAATGGTCAAGCGGTTCTTTCGAGTATCGTTTTATACTTTTTCAGGCTCGAGGGACACAAATCTATGAAAAAGGACCCCCTTGGAGTTTTCTTTTCCGTGTATTTTTCAAACTCTATAAACATGAAAAAGACTCCGAGTTTTACCTATGTCGGACTCATTAAACCCTGACGACATTGGACTCGTCACCATGACGAGACTCGAGCTTCTCCTCCCTCAGGCTCGTTAAACTATTACTAGGTTGGATTCGACCAAAGGTCAAACTTATATTACAAGCACATGCTATCCCCTTCAAGCTAGTTTTAAAAAATAATTGGGGTACTCGCCAGCAATGGTGGGGGAAAATTTTGGAAATCATCATTGATTGTCTATGTCAGCTAGTCACTCTTGAACATTGACACTTTTGCTTCTTGTCGAGTTGGGATATCCATACATCATCATTTGGCCTTCTGCAGGTTTGGGTTATCATTTAGCCTCATTCCATCTGATCCATGTTGTCTCCATTAAGCCTCTGATCCCTTGGTACCTGAATGCTACCACCCTCCAAATTCGTGTCGCTGACATGTTCAAGAGTATAATCCTTCTGCAGTTTACATCCTCACCTTTTCATCTGATATTCTGTTCCAACATCTACCTCTTGTTCCTTGTCTCATGTCATTGATGGGGGGAACATTATGGCCCTCCTGCGATAGGTTGTCTCCTATCGACATCAACTCATTATCCAGGAGATTGACCTAGAGATCCCTTTTGGTACCTTGGAGCTTGCATGCCTCAATGGCAAGTTCTTTGCACCTGACGATCGACTTACAGCATTGGTCATCGATTTGGTGATTCCACAAGTGTGCAACTCCAGTTCATTCTTCACACTTCGTGGATTGTACTGGACAATACCTTGAGAATGATTGGCATTATTGGTGGTTTCTCTCACGCTTGTTAATGGTTTACATCATCGACCAGTAATCAAGCGACTTTCTCTCATGCTCGACTTCAGCATGGATTGGTTCGTGATTACATGACTCATTGATGGATGGCTGTGACCATACCTAAGTCTTCATGGATGGCTGCGACCATACCTTTATCATTATCATGGTCTTATTAGTTGGATGGTTGCGTCCATACCACAGACCTAGTTCGTATGTCTTTTGGATGGCTACGTCCATGCCCACAATACATGTATTTCACTTTCAGAGATATTAGTTGTACTTGCACCTACAGGTTCTTCCAGACAGTACCAGCTCAGTCAATTTCGTAAAGCATTTCACCCCTCCCAATCTCTCGGGCTTCATACTTTAGGGGACATTTGTTACACAGTAATTTGTCACTGATTTCACTCCCATTCCTTCTACTGTGTCATGTGTCTAAGTCAAACATGCTCATACTGAACAAATGCTCTTTTATGCCGCCAATTGACCCACTTTTCCTAAGTTATCTGCCTCATCGCGCTTATGGACTTAATATACGCGTTGAACGGTGCTCATAAACAGTCCAACCGTGCTTCCAGTGCAGAAGTACATCTGTTTCTTGCAACGATTCGATTTCATGCCCCGTCACGGGGATCTTTGATATATTTAGCGACGATCTGATTGGATACATTACTTACTAGCTATGTCAGCGCTAAGGATCTGTTATACACCCGCGATGATCTAGATTGGGCGAATTTGTTCCAACAGTCAGCCTTCTGGATGACTCTAGACCTGGTTGTTGGCATATTTTCTGTCGCCCTCCTTCTCTGGTATGGCAGTTCTGTCAATTATGCTACCTTCCTTGGGGATAAGCTCTCTCTTCCACCTTTGATGGAGACTCCTTCTCCTATTTAAACACTCACCTTTGCTATGATTAGCTAGTTGGTAAAATTCTTGGATTAAACAGTGCTGTTAGTGCTTTTGAGTTTGATAGATAGCTAGTGTGAGTGTGACAAGTGTGAGAGTGTTGATAGCTTATGAAAGGTTGTGAAGTGCCCTTAACTTTATGTAAGACTTATGAGTGAGAGAGAGACTTTGTATGTTGGGAGATCCATCTTCAAAAGGTGAATGCTTGAAGAACATGCTAGCTAGATTCCTTTGAGAAGGCTTGTGACGTCAAGACTTTGGTTGTAAGCTTGCTCTTATTTCATTATTAATACAATCAATGATGTTTTCCTATGTCTTGTATGTAATTTACTTGATAGCATATGACTTCTTGACTTTTTGAGTAAATAGATCATTGTTGTTTTCTGGTTACATGCTTTATTGTATTTTCTTTGCATTGTTTCAAGTTAATCACTCATTGAGGAGAAGGAAGCGAAAGCTGGACTAGTGCAATGGAACTCCATCGACCACCGGTTGACGTAAGCCTCCAACTTTGACTGTTTAAGGAAAGCTATTGTTGATCTATCCTTGTTTGTGACTAGACCCACTCTAGGGCTAGAGGGGTTGCCTCTATCCGCAGAGGGAACACTTTCCTGCATCACACTTAGGCTTCCTAAATCATGCTCTCATCATCCTTCTACATTCGCACCAATCATCAAATCTTCCCTTGTGCGTACCCCACCATCTTGCGGGCATAGTGCACAGTGCCCAATCTAAGGCTTGGAAGTGCTACTTTTCTGGCACCTCCCTTTCAAATGCATCCAAAAAGATATCTACTTCATTTATAACATCATAAATAGGCACATTTCCTTCCTCTGACAATACACAATGTAGCAACCAGGTCATCATGTTGCAATTTAGCGTAGTTACCTTGTGTAAGTGATTCTTCCAGCGGTCTATTTCTTCGTCGAAGTCTGAAGTGTAGGAACTCTTACGATCCCACATAATCCATCCATCCACGATGGGATTCACCTAGTCTTGGTCTCTCTTTGTTATCTTATAGATGTAGTCTAGATCATCATCACTCTCATAATTGCGAACTGGTTTTGCATAGTGCGATCCATCAGAAGGATCAAGGGGTATTATTACGTGCAGTGACCTCTTCTCAAATATCATCTTTTGCTTCTTCAAATTGATTACCCCATTCATGGAGTAGCATGATCCAGATTATCCACAGTATTATGTTTCTTATGTTGAAGTTTCAAACCCCAAAGGGGGTCCATCATTAGGACCAAATTTGACAGAATATGAATGACAGTTATTTTGAGAGAAGAAGCCCATTCATATCAGTAGCCCAGTCAATTCCAAGGAGTGCATGGTAGGGATTGCTATCATCTACTATCTCTATTACTTCAAAATCTGTTAGCGTGCTGGCTCCCTCAATATCCATAGTCACCCCTTTCAACCACCCCATGGGTATGATTTTCTGCTGATTTGCCATCCTTAGCTAAATCAGAGACCATTATGGTGCAGGTCTCCCCATTCGCTCCAAAGTCTTCTTTGGTAGGACATTTGCATCTGACCCCAAGTCCAAAATGACTTGATCCATTTCATATTCCCCTATTTGTATGGTTAGTCTCATCTCCCGTCCCATCCTTATCTTATGCATTCAAATCTTTCGGACTATGCACGGCTCACCTGGTGTGGTTCCAGTGCATCTATTGATGAGTTCTTGTAGCCTTTTTACAACCTTACTATCACGCAGTAACTTCATACATGTTTTCAGGAAAGTTGTGAGCATAGAGGGGTCCATCTCCAACTCAAGCTTATCCTTGATCCTTGAGGTAGAGGCCACAACAAAGCTCTACTTAGCGTCCATGAATGCTTCTCAAGCACCCTCCAAATCAAACTTAGCCTCTTTTGTTAGGGCCTTGCAAACCCAGGTACTATCTTCTAGCTGTTTCTCCTTGTCATCACCCGTCGTGATCCCACTCTAGAGCACTATATTTATGTTTGGATCTTCCTTGCGTGGCTTAAACCTCACCATCTGTAGGTTCTGAGTCGGGGGAGGTGGTAGCACCCCTTTATCATGCATCCTAGTTATCAACGTAGGACAATCTTTCATTTCATGATCAAACAACGTGCAATACTAGTTCCCTAGTCCTCTGGAATGGTAGCAAATCAACTATCCTCGGCCTCTACTAGGTCCTCCTCTGCCTCGACCTCATCCATGCCCTTGAAATCCTGTCTGCGCCATCCCTACATTCTGGTCAAGGGGTCACATTTCATCCTGAGCCCTACAGGTGGTGTTAGCACCTAGATCGACCTTAGGCTGAAGGGAGGAAATCCTAGGGTAACTAAAAACCACGCTTAACCTGGTAGCTAGCCCTACCAGGTCAGGAGAGGGCTCTCTCCTTGTCAATCTTAGTTAGATGGTTGCAATTATGACTTGAGATGACTGAATTGAATATAGATTTTAGACGAAGTATAGTATCTCAAGGGTTTTTGTTCGATTTTGATGGCTGGTTATTGGATCAACTAGGGCAAGCAGGTTGGGTTCGGGAAATCAAATCAAGGATACAGACATGTTCTGTGGAGTGACGTAGACAAAGGATTTGTGTACTAGAAATTGTTTGAGATGGTGGATTTAGACTGTTCAGGGGTTGAAGAGGGCATGAGGAGCATGAATCCTCTTCAAACAGTTGAAAACATTAAAAACCAAATGCATTCCCAAGACAAAGCACAATGGTGTATTTTGTCCATTCACCTTGATTAATTAAGTTTTAGAAGAGAAGGATAGATTTGGATACATATAAAACATAAGAAAAACTTATTACAAAGAAGAAACAATACATAAAATCACTGTCACAAGAATCCCACAAAAATAACTATAAAACCTGGTTTTATTCCTTGCCAAACTGTTGTAGAGATATACAATAGAGTTCAGAGCTTCCACAAGAGTCCAACGTTTACAAAGACTAAAAAAGTACATAATATAGGCAAGAAAACAACACATGCTAACTATTAGGGGTCAAAACCATGAGAAGAGGAGTGGTTTCAACCATATCTAAACTAGGAACACAAAAGTAGGCAGTGGAACAACTTGCCTCTAAAACATAGGAAACCAATTCATTCATCATCAAAACCACTTGAAACTTGATGTATCTAACCTATGAGGTGTTTTTCATCCATATTTACATCAAATACATCATTTACCATGCATACATTTACCAAGGAATGAGGAAAAAGTTAATTTCCAAGAAAACTAGGAAAATACTGGAAATTTAAGAAAAACTGGCAAAATCAGTTTAATGCGCAACGCCAAAAATTCAATATGTAGTGCTATTTCATGGCCAATTTTGGAGGCATTCCTAGTGTCCAAATCAGGTGCAAGTTGGCTTGTTGGAAAGCCTTGCCTCTCTAGTTTCTGGAACAATTTGATTTTTCTGATTTGGAGCTCATTTGCCCCTCCAAAATTTTCTTCTCTCAAGACTGCTTCCTGTGTGGCAAAAAAGTGGCAGAGAGGGCACTTTTTGGGAGTTTTTTCCCCTTTTGGTGACCAAGACCTTGTCCAAATATTTTCAATATTTATGGGTTTACTTATTTTTCCATGATGATTCCAAATATGTGGGCCATTTTGCAAATAGAGGTCCCCATAAAAAGCGCAGCACTGCACCTATTAGAAAAACCAATTTTTCAAATTTCAAAATTCAAAAATGACAAAAAATGCTCAAAATTTCGTGAAATTTGGCATGAGGAATCCTTGTTAGGTGCTTTGTTGGGCCAATGATGCTTCAACCAAGATTTCGAGTTTGTATTGCTCTTTCTTGTTCCTCAAAAATCTTCTTAGCTTGGCTTTTAGCCCCTTTGTCGTTGCATTACAAATCTTGTTCTGGACTAGGTAGTGGTGAAAATGTAGGATTTTGGAATTAGGGTAATTGGGAATAGTATAGGGCTAGGGTTTTAGGAAATGAGCTCTAGTGAATTAAGGATAGGGGAGGGAACTTAGGAAAATAAGTAAAAAATGGAATAGGAGAGAAACAATAGGTGTTTTATAACTTGTGAGAGGTGATTTAGTGATTAACTAGGGTTTGGAGAAGAAATTCATAGAAACTAGGGTTTGCTTTAGATGAGAGCACACAACTCAATAGACCAAGCAACAACTTTTCTTTAGCAAGGTGGAGGACTTTACTTACTTGGAATAAGAATTAAATAGCTTTGGAGGTGTTTTGATAGCAAGTTTTAGGTGTTTGAGCCTTCCCCAATAGGTGCATAGTGCCAATTTAATGTGCAGTGCCAGTGTAAAAATACACTGCAGAAACTCAACAAGTGCGCAATGCACTTTTAATGCACAGCGCTAGCTGACAGGTAAGCAGTGCGTTTTGGAAGACCTCTTTTGGAGGCCTTCGCGGAGTCAAAATGGGGCATGGGATAGATTTTCAGAAATATTATTGAGTCTACTTTCCAAACATCTTGAATTTTTCAATTTGAAGTTCATTTGTCCTGTCAAAAGTCAAATATCCCAAGACTGGTCAAAATGTGCAAAATGAGACTGCCTAAATTCAGAGTGTTGTTGCAGTCAACTTTTGAAGGTCTTCCTAAACTCCAAATTGAGCTCATTATAGCTCATTGGAAATATATTTTTGTCTAGTTATCATGTGACTCATCCAGCAAGTTATTTTGCCAACCAGGCTAGGAGAGATCTTGATTTTCCCAAGGTGACTTCAGAGGTTCATTAACTCTCCTGAGGAAACTTGTATTTTTGACATTTCTCTAAAACCATGAAACTTATGTAAAAAGTGAAGGAGGTTGTCCTTCCTTGGCCTATTATTGAAAAAAACCTCTCTCACTTTTTCCAAATGCATTTTTTCTTGCTCAGAAACATCATTTGAGTAAAACCTGTCCCGATGTGTGGAACAAGGGATTTGTAGAAATGAAGGGAAATGAAGGGGATAAGAGGCTTCTAAATTCTTGAGAAAAATTTTGGAAGTACATAGGGATGTTAAGAAGTAAAGGAAAGTGGAATTTCAAATATTGAGTGAGGAGAAGGGGTCCAAAAGGGAAAAACACAGGCCTAGCCTAGAAAATTGTCAAACTGTAGCAAGAAGCTAGGGTTTGTGGGAAAACAATGAATTTGAAGGATATTAGTGATGGGAAGTGTTTAATAAGGTACATTAAGGATTGGGGAAGATGTATGAGCTTCAATATATTAGTTTTTTTGATGATTTTACCATCCAAGAGAAATTACCTTCAAAACCCTAGGAGAGGGAAATGAGCCTTACCCAAGTACAACTGAAGCACGAACAAGGTGTAAAATGACCCATTGGAACCTGAAATGATGAAGAAAAAACTCTGAATGATGGTACACTTAGCTGAATGATGACATGGACCGACATTTGGACAACTTTGAAAGGAGTGAAAACAAATCCTAGACCTAATATCTAGTGACCAAATTTTACTTGAAGACTCATTGAAATGACAAAATTTGACTTTGACATCCTAAGACCACTTTGTAAGATCATGTTTGATCACTGGTGGAAGGCTTCAAAGACTAATAATAACATTGGCTCCAATGGGGATGGTATCTCCTTAGAGGTGCCAAGAACACCGTAGACCTAGTAGCCTTATCCATTGGGCAAGGAGTCAAAAACTCAAGCTAAAATTACATGACTGAAAACTGATGACTCAAAGACACAAACTGACTTGAAACTGACTCAATACTAAAACACAACTGACAAACTAAAAAAGACGTTTGATGTGGAGCTTATTCAATAAAACCTACTCTAATCGTTTCATTCATCACCTGATCAAGTGAAATGAAACAACCAATGCAACCATGTAAGTATTCTGGCAGTTGTTTGAATTCTCCACAAGTGCTTTCTTATGAACAACAAGAGAGAACTACTGAAAGGAAACTCCCATGAAAACTTGTAAATAGATTTGTTGAATAATATGAATTCTCTATCTGACTCCAAAACTACTGCATAAGGATCTTGAAATTCATGCACACTGGGACTTAGCTCATCCAATGGATTACTTTTCTTCTCCTCGTACCATGAATGAAAACTTTCATCTGAGCTTTGTGACGAGACTCCTGCTGAAACTAACAAAGAAATTTAATGCCAGATCAAGTTTGTATCAATACTTGTTTCAAGCCCACAGGTAGCTAATGAAGAGGGGCTTTGATTGTAGACATCATCCAACACATCAACTATTGGATCGTGAAAAACCTGAAAAGACTGTTGCAGCCCATTTTCTATATATTCCAATGAGATTGCATGGTTTTCTACAGGCTGCTCATTTGAATATAGACTCTGCAAGTTTCCCTTCAAAAACTAAAATGATTCAAAAAAAAATGGTACATAATCATCTTGCATCATTTGATCACATGTTTCAGCTTCCAAGACTTCATCTACAACTTGACAATCAATGGCATTCAGGGGCTGCAAATCTGGATATGAAAAGTCTTGAACAAGGATTGCATTGCCCTCAAGATGGTCAATATTGAAACTTATCAACCGTTGACTTCTGATTTCATGAAAGTTGTCTCTGATGATCTAAAATGAAGCAAAACAAAAAGGCAAAGATCCTTCACTTAATTCAAAATTTGTTGCACTTTCCTCCTCACTTCCATAACTGATATGCATCAGTTTATCACTGTACTCGAACTGCTGAAAGTGAACTTTATCCTTCCACAAACTAGCTATTAGTTTGTCTACAAGATTAGCTTCTGTTTAGAGAACATAACCATCATCATACTAATCAAACTGAGCCAAATCATCAGTATAAAACACATCATCAAGAATACATGTCATATCAACAGATCTCTCTTCTCCAAGATGATCTATAAAACAATCATTACCATATCTATGAGAACTAGGATAAGAAAGGAAATATTTTGGATCAGCCACTTGTTCTTCTTCAATCAACGAGCCATGGTCTTGAACATCATACTCATTCCTTGTGGTGATCTTTTGCATCATCTCTTCCATTGCACTTACCAACATGTTGAGCTTTAACTCTAAAGATGTTAATTCCTTTAGATCTATGTTCTTCACCTCTTCTTCCTTCAACTTTGCCCTTTTGATCAACAAATTAGTCTCTACATGTACTGCACTGCTCTACACCTCTTCAAGCATTGCAAGGTTCCTTTCCCTCAGCTGAAACTCCATTTCCGAATCAAAGCCTTCTGGGTAGTGCAACAGAGTGGATCCAAGAGGAGGTCTTATATTAACCAGCATCAAACAATAAACTGTGTTAAATCTCGCAGAAAACTGTTGTACTGTCTCCCATGGCAGTGTTTTCAATTGTCTATATTCTTCTAAAATCAAGAAAGGGTTCTTTCTGATCATCCACTTGTCAAGGAAAATTTTAACGAACTACTGGAAATCTGAGATGCTCACATTAGGTAGGGTTTTGAACCAACTCTTGACTTTCCCTTGCAAAGAAAGAGCAAAAAGCCTAATACTGGCATCCTCTTCATCAACTTAAAAAATGTCAAGAAAAGACTCAAAATTCAATACATGTCTCTCGGCATCACATCGCAGTCACCATCAAATCTTGGTAGATATAGTTCATGGCTTTTAGGGAAAGCATGGGATATAGGAGGTAAAATCAGAGGCTTGTATCGATCTGGAATTTTACAAGGTATAGGAATATGTACAAAAGGTGTAGAATCAGTCTTGGTCTCTTGAGTCTCATCAGTTTGAAGACGGTCATCATAAGATTCAGAAGAAGGGTCTTGATCAAGATCAAAGGCATATGAACAGTTTGTATTCACAATCTTCAAAGGGAGGGAATCAAATACAGGTCTAGGATCTTCTCTCAAATACAATATACTTTGTAAAGCTTTCTTGACATTCTCAGGAAAAGAGAAGAAATAATTTATAATAAAGAACATAATGTCTTGGATGAAATTCCAACTTGAATACCTAATCTTTCCATATTGTCCTTTCATGTTTCTACTGGCTGGGTTCATCCTCTAGTGGAGTCCTTGGATCTGATCTCAAAACTGATTTGGAGTCGCTAGGTGAATGATTTCAGCCTTGTTGTGTCTGATCATTGTTCACCATCAACAATCAAATCTGAACTTGATTAAATTTTGCTGAGGAACACAAAACTACGTTTCCCGAGTATGGTCACCACTATGCTAGTGCCTTGATTGACCTCAGGCTAAAGGGAGGCAATCCTAGGGTAACTACAAACCACGCTTAACCTGGTAGCTAGCCCTAGCAGGTCAGGAGAAGCTCTCTCCTTATCAATCTCAGTTAGGATGGTTGCAATTATGACTTGAGATGACTGAATTGAATATAGATTTTAGGCTAGGTATAGTAGCTCAAGGGTTTTTGGTTGATTTTGATGATTGGTTGTTGGATCAACTGAAGCAAGGAGGTTGGGTCCGGGAAATCAAGTCAGGGATACAGACATGTTCTATGGGGCGATGTAGATGAAGGATTTATGTACTAGAAATTGTTTGAGATGGTGGATTTAGACTGTTGAGGGGTTGAAGAGGGCATGAGGAGCATGAATCCTCTTCAAACAATTGAAAACATTGAAAACCAAATGCATTCCCAAGACAAAGCACAACAGTGTATTTTGTCTATTCACTTTGATTCATTTAGTTTTAGAAGAGAAGGACAAATTTGGATACATATAAAACATAAGAAAAACTCATTACAAAGAAGAAACAATACATAAACTCACTATCACAAGAATCCCACAAAAATAGTTGTAAGACTTGGTTTTATTCCTTGCCAAACTGTTGTAGAGATATACAATAGAGTTTAGAGATTCCACAGGATTCCAACCTTTACAAATGACTGAAAAAATTACATTAGACAAGCAAACAACTCATGTTATCTATCAGGGGTTGAAACCATGAGAAGAGGAGTGGTTTCAACCATATCTAAGCTAGGAACACAAAAGTAGGCAATGGAACAACTTGCCCCTAAAACTTAGGAAACCAATTCATTCATCATCAAAACCACTTGAAACTTGATGTATCTACCCTATGAGGTGTTTTTCATCCATATTTACATCAAATACATAATTTACCATGCATACGTTTACCAAGGAATGAGGAAAAAGTTAATTTCCAAGAAAGCTAGGAAAAAATTGGAAATTTAAGCAAAATTGGCAAAATCAGTTTAATGCGCAACACCAAAAATTTAATACATAGCACCATTTTAGGGCCAATTTTGGAGGCCTTCTTGGTGTCCAAATCAGGTGCAAGTTGGCTTGTTGGAAAGCCTTGCCCGTCTAGTTTCCGGAACAATTTGATTTTTTTTTATTTGGAGCTCATTTTCCCTCCAAAATTTGATTCTCACAAGACTGCTTCCTATGTGGCAAAAAAGTGGCAGAGAGGGCACTTTTTGGGTGTTTTTTGCCCTTTTGGTGACCAAGACCTTGTCCAAATCTTTTCAATATTTTTGGGTTTACTTATTTTTCCATGCTGATTCCAAACATGCAGGCCATTTTGCAAATAGAGGTCCCCATCAAAAGTGCAACGCCACTAGCATTGCATACCTATTGGAAAAACCAATTTTTCAAATTTCAAAATTCAAAAATGACAAAATTTGCTCAAAATTTCCTGAAATTTGGCATGAGGAATCCTTGTTAGGTGCTTTGTTGGGCCAATGATGCTTCAGCCAAGATTTTGAGTTTGTCTTGCTCTTTCTTGTTCCTCAAAACTCTTCTTAGCTTGGCTTTTAGCCTCTTTGTCCTTGCATTACAAATCTTGTTCCGGGCTAGGTAGTGGTGAAAATGTAGGATTTTGGAATTAGGGTTTGGGAATGGTGTAGGGCTAGGGTTTTAGGAAATGAGATCTAGTGAATTAAGGATAGGGGAGGGAACTTAGGAAAATAAGTAAAAAATGGAATAGGAGAGCAACAATAGGTGTTTTATAACTTGTGAGAGGTGATTTAGTGATTAACTAGGGTTTGGAGAATAAATTCATAGAAACTAGGGTTTGCTTTAGATGAGACCACACAACTCAATAAACCAAGCAACAAATTTTCTTTAGCAAGGTGGAGGACTGTACTTACTTGGAATAAGCATTAAATAACTTTGGAGCTGTTTTGATAGCAAGTTTGAGGTGTTTGAGCCTTCCCCAATAAGTGCATAGGACTGGCCAATAGGTGCACAGTGCCATTTTAATGCGTAGCTCCAGTGTAAAAATACACTGTAGAAATTCAACAGGTGTGCAACACACTTTTAATGCATAGTGCCAGCTGACAAGTGTGCAATTCCTTTTTGCAGACTGCTTTTGGAGGCCTTCCTGGAGTCCTACGAGGCATAGCTTGGTGGAAAGCGTATCGAGTCTACTTTCCAAAACATCTTGAATTTTTCAATTTGGAGTTCATTTTCCCTATCAAAAGTCAAAGCTCCCAAGACTGGTCAAAATGTGCAAAATGAGGTTTCCTAAATGCAGAGTGTTTTTGTAGTCAACTTTTTAAGGTCTTACTCAACTCCAAATTGAGCTCATTATAGCTCATTGGAAAGCTCTTTGTGTCTAGTTATCATTTGACTCATCGATCAAGTCATTTGGCCAACCAAGATAGGAGAAATATTGATTTTCCCAAGGTCACTTTAGAGGTGCATTAACTTTCTTAAGGCAACTTGTATTTTTGACATTTCTCTAAAACCATGATACCTATGTAAAAAGTGAAGGATTTTTTTCTTCCTTGGCCTATTATGGATTGTCAAAATTCATTGTTTATTGCTCAGAAACATCATTTGAGTAAAACCTATCCCGATGTGTGGAACAGGGGATTTGTAGAAATCAAGGGAAATGAAGGGGCTAAGAGGCTTCTAAATTCTTGAGAAACTTTTGGGAAGTAGGGAGGGATATTAGGAAGTAAAGGAAAGTGGAATTGCAAATATTGAGTGAGGGAAAGGGGTCCAAAAGGGAAAAATAGAGGCCTAGCCTAGAAAGTTGTCAAATTGTAGCAGGAACCTAGGGTTTTTGGGAAAATGATGAATTTGAAGGATATCAGTGATGGGAAGTGTTTAATAAGGTACATTAAGGATAGGGGAAGGTGTATGAGCATCAAGATACAAGTTTTGTTGATGATTTGACCATCCAAGAGAAATTACCTTCAAAACCCTAGGAGAGGGAAATGAGCCTTACCCAAGTACAACTGAAGCACGAACAAGGTGTAAAATGAC
>APFE030250831.1:19197-29539 GCA_000404065.3 Pinus taeda | reverse complement strand
CATGAATTAAAACTATTAATATAGTAATAACATGAATTAAATAATGATAATGATTAGTATAATAGTATTACAAAATAGTGTAACATAACAATAAAACATAAAACATAAAACCAACAAGCAATATAGTAGTAACATGAATTAAAATTATTAATATAGTATTAACATGAATTAAATAGTTATAATGATTAGTATAATAATCTTACAAAATACCCCGGATGCGGGTGAATAAGGTGGCAATAATGGTGACAAGACGAGGGTGGGGCGAGGCAGCGCGACACCTGCCCACCCAGTACATGGTTTTAAATACTGGAAAGTGGATAGGCGTATGGCATATGTGCAAGGCTGGTTATAGTGGATATCAGTCATGTGGCCAAGGTTCGTTATCCATGTCCTCTGTGACGGCTCTCCCCTCCGCATGCTTCAACCTACAAGTGATGATGGTAGTCTTCAATGCTACAATTATGGAAGGAGTTTCTCGAGATATGCCTGGAAGGTTTCAAGTGGGGCTCTGTTCGGGGTTGAAGGTGAAGCCTCTCGGGCTCTATCACAGGGCTCAGACTCTCGCCTCTGCTCTGATCTCGGCCTCGGTTATGTCTGAAGTCTCCTGGCATTTTTCCAGAATTACCTCTCTAAAGCATCGCTCGGCCATCACAGGACAGCTCTTGCCGCACCTCTCTCTTCTCAGTGGGGTCTTTCACCACATTTTGGAGGTTTTAGTGTTGGTTTGTCACCACCTGGTAGCTGGTCTAGCCTTAAGCTTCGATGGGGGGGTCCTGAATCGAGTGTTCATCACCTTTGTTCCTCTGTTTATCTATGTGGTCTCGTGTCTCGTCTATGATACTAGGTGGCGGGAGATAGGTATTGTCAATTCATGGGTTGCCTATTTACATCTTAGAAGGTATCACTCTGTGCACAATTTGAGTCTGTTAGTGAAAGGTTCTAGTAGGTTCCCTCTCTGGCCCCTGCGTTTGTGTGGCTCTACTCGTCTAGCCATTGCTCTGCCCGTCCGTTATCTTTCCATTGCTCCCTCTGAGATGGCTCGACTTCGACAACAAAATGGGATGCCAAAGAGGTCAACCTCAGCGTGCTCCGTCAAGCCTGTCCTCGGACTCACCTGCCCCCTCCAGTGATTTACTTGCTGATCGTTACCCCTGCACCCGAACTAGAAGAGGGTGGTTTTGTGCCTCCAATCGCCACCGTGGCCCTCCATCCTCGTCTGGTTCTGCCATTTTCTCTTTCAATAGTTCCTTGCATTGGCCTCAGATAACGGCTCACATTACAGTGGTTTTCCATGAGACTCCTCAGATGGAGGACTCAGACTCTCATCCGAGAGGTTCGGGGGTTGTTTCTGGACCTTCTTTGTCTACTTAGTTGAGAATTGGCTTGGGGCCTCAGTAGGCTCCAACTACCCCTAGATGCAGCACCCAGGATGAGGAAATGGTTCCAATCGACCCCGGCCCCTCTGAGCAGATCGCTGCTCCAGCAATGGACGAGCCCGAACTGGGATGGTGTCGCAATGTGGAAGAACCACAAGATGGTTAGCATGCACGCGTGGGCATCGTTTTTGGATAAGCTATGGCAATCACCGGGAAAGTCTGTTAAGCAAACTATGTGGTGGATTTTTATGTGTTTTTGATTGTTTTGTTGACCATGGAGTACCAGAAGAGTAACATTTCGGTCCCCTGCATGGGTTCAGATCTCTCTCCTCTTACTTGTTTTTTCTGATAGCTCTGCATAGTATCAGAGCAGTGTACTGACATCGGTCTTATTGTAAATATTCCTCTTCTTTGTTACTAGAATTAGTTTTACTCGGAAAAAAAAATTAATCTTACAAAATAGTGTTAAAAATTAGTAAAACATAAAACATAAAACAAAAAACCAATATAGTAATAACATGAATTAAATAATTATAATGATTAGTATAATAGTGTTACAAAATAGTGTTATAATATTATAAAACAATAAACATAAACAAACAAACAATATAGTATAACAGAATTAGATAATGATGATTGATTAGTATAATGTTTACAAAACGGTATAACATAAACATAAAAACAAACAAGCAATATATTATAACATGATTTTAAATTATAATATAGTATAACATGAATTAAATAATGATAGATTATGTAATAGTGTTACAAAATAGTAAAACATAAAACCTAAAACAAACGAACAATATAGTAATAACATGAATTAAATAATGATAAGGATTAGTATAATAGTGTTACAAAATAGTAAAATATAAAACATAAAACAAACAAACTGTTTTAAGTAAGTATATATTTACTTTTAGAAAATATAAAACTTAATTTTTTTTTACAAAAACAAAACAAAAAATAAAATTAAAAAGATAATAGTGAGAAAATTAAAAATGCACAAAAGCCAATGGGCAAGGATTTTGAAAACCTTCTAAGTAGCTACAGATACAAATATTACAATATCTTGTGTGGGCTTAACACTTTTTTAAAGGCTATAACATGCATGTGTGTGTGTTTCTGCTTTGGATTTATATGAAGCCCTTTTCTTTGGATCTTAATAATGCCCTACACCTGAAGCCTTTCTCTATCCTTTGCAGAGATGTTTATTTTGTCAAGAGATTGATCTATAGATCTACAATGAAGATTTGAAAGTAAAATTCCTTACAATTTCCATATTCTTTTTAGTTTTTTTAAGCAATATATTCTTCTATTTCTTCCATTTTCTTCTTATTTAGAGTATATTGTCATAGGTCTTTTGCACTTTTTTATTATATTAAGTCTAGCAAATTTCTAGGTAGTATTGCTTGTCTTTTAAAAAGGTTACGACATTATAGAATGATATTTTTGATTTAGTATCTCTCATCTTTGCCGAAGAATTTGAGCTAGTATCTCTCATCTTTTCTAATATATTTTTATGGCCCGTCTACAATTTATGGCCTAACTCTAGCGCAGAGAGACATGATTTTTTGGTGAGATCAACTTACTCTATGATTAAGGTTACGATGCATTTGTGTATGTTTTCAATTTTTTCTATTTTTCTTTTCAAATTTTCACAAAATGAAAAGGAGAAATAGGATTTATACTTAGTTTCAATAGATTATTGAAAATTTTAAATGAGGAGGAAAAATATTTAGGTTTCATTTGATTCATTTGTTTTTAACTTGTCTATTTTATTTTCATTACCATTTACTATTTATGATTTTATTTTCATTATAACCTTCATGAGTATGATAAAAAATACATCTATATTTTCATAGCATGGGGGAGTATGGAGTTTTGTTTAATATAGTCCATTTTTATTTATAAGAATATAAACAAAATTTTGGTTGGGTATTTTTTGTTTTTACATAATATAGTAAAATATGTTTTACATTTTATTATTCAACATCCTCATAAATATATTTTATGTCATACTGAATCAATACTATATATTAAATTAAATTAAAAATAAAATAAAATAAAATAAAAAATAAAAAATTAGGCACAATCTCAGGCTATCACAAGAGACGCCAAAATTAAGCAAGAGGTAGATTCCTGCCCTCTCCTCTTCATGGCCTTTAATTACTTTTACTTTTATTTCTATTTCATTTTATCTTACTTTATTATATTCTATTTTTATTTATTTAAATAATTTCTTTCAATCCTTTTTAGATTTCTTAAATAATTATTGCCTTATGGTGTAATATTTAATAATAATATTACAATTATTTTTGGATATATTTTTCTTATATTAAATATTAATTTTATCTAATCTTAAAAACAAATTGATAATTATATTAATAATAATAATTAACTAAATAGTTTTCTATAATTCCAATTCCCCATAGTTAATTCCTAACCAACGCCAACGACTTTTTATTTTTTCTATAATTAAATATTACTTTGTTCTATGTTAATAAAAAATTACAATACAAAAAATTAAAATTATTAATATAGTAATGTAATGTACCTTGGTAACCTCGCATGTAAAAGTAGGGAGTTAGAATTTTTTTATACCAATTACCCACAAGTAACTATCCAATTCACAACTCCACAATTCCTCATTAACCATTAGATATAATGTTCATTAGTACATCAAGTAAATTACAATAAAATATAGTAAGTTTGTATAACCATTAACCACCACTATGGTAGTGTATTAACATAAACTGTCTCATGAATCCATGCATCCATTTCACGATTTTCTTACCATATTAATTAACCGCATGCTTGGACATTACGGTTAGGCCATCAAATAAAGAACCATCAACATCAAGGATTCATCATCATCAAACTGACACAAAAGGCAATCACACCACTAAACACCAATATACCCTGGAAACCTTGTAGGGTGAAAACTAGCAAACGTTTAATCTTATTATTAAACGCTCGCAAGGGTTTTCACCCCTCACTCAATGGATTATAAGGGATTCCATCCCTTAACCATTCTCATAAAATCATTACAATGAATTATCATTAAGTTCTCACATAACTAGCTAAAAGCTAATACAGTTTTCATGTAATCTTTTACTTGCATACTGCCACATACAACATTCCTTGTGGCATGATTGCTCTAGCAATGTACGATCCTACTACTCAAACTCATCTGCATGGTCAATTAATCCTTTTCTTACCACAAGGTTAAACATCACTTTCCTTTGGAACCATCCACCATCGTTTCCTGTCAATTCAATTGTCAACAAGCTTGGCAACAAGATTAGATATCATATTAATCAATCAATAAGCAACCTCTAAAAGAGATCTTTTAACCTCTACTCATATGCATGAGAAAGCATGACATACTATATAGCTAGTACATATACTAAAGTAAATATTGTTAACCTCCACAATGTTTATTTACTTTAATGCATAATTCTCTTTAATATATCTAACTCTTTAGTTCTACTATCATGTATAGCATGATTGTTACATATTCATACGTTTAATAAACTGTTATTTCTATGCTTAAGCACATATGTTCTTTTCACATAGTTATTTTTTCGAGAACTCAACATAGTCTCTCTAAAATACAAAGAACATAACTCCATATCAAAATGACTATTCTTTGTGCATACCATAGCTTTCATATTAGCCATTCCTTAATGTATGCAATACATATTCCCTTCACTAGAATACTACCATCATTTCATACAACAACCACATACTTCTTTCTTAAACGAAGTCATTATAACCTCATTTCTCTATCTTCCTATATGAGGGTTTCTCAAACTTCCCTTTCAAGAAATTATTAAAGATATCCACCTTTATACATAAAAATCAAGACACAAAAACAAGTTTAACTTACCCTTTATGCATCAAAATCAACAAGTCGGCAGAACTCATCTAACAAGAAAAACTTTTCAGAGATTATTATTTTCAAGAAAGTTAGCATAATCACTTTCTCTATGTACACACAAAATCATACAAAATCATACTCTCACAGTCACAATAGCTACCCTTATGTGCATGCAACATGTGTTTTTCCCAACATAATTACTTTTACTTCAATGCACATAATATTTCCATGGAACAAGTATGGACTCTTGGTATGATACGAACACTATTCATATGTCTTTCAAAAATAGGAAACTTTATTTTTGTTTCAAGGGATATTCTCATTAAATCCATCATCTTCATACATGAAGTATGCACACTTTCCTAGAAAGAAAACTATAGAAATAAATATCTATGAGCCTGGAAGCGCTTCACTAGCTAATTCGATCATGCATGTAATGCATAGTTATTTCACATGAACATAGAAATTAGCTCGTATCACAATGCCATTAGTATATATCCTTTTTCAAGAAACTTTAATAAAAATACTTATTTTAATTCAAGAAAACTTGGCCACTTTTCACGCTATGTTCTTAGGATGTTTATATGCTTCCTCTTCTTTTCTCAAGAAGATATTTTGGCTATATTTAGCAAGGATGTTATTCCAAGAAAATGACGAGAGGCAAGCATTTTACACATAAGACTCACATGTAGTCTTTCTAAGAGGAAATACCTATTTTCTTTACCAAGAAAAAATACAAAAATAGTCAATCTTTAACATATTTTCTTTAACAAGAAAACATATCAAATATTCAATCTTTTACTGCATGCACTAACATATTTTATTTACCAAGAAAACATATAAAATATCATTCTTTTACCCACATGCATTAACATATTTTCCTACCAAGAAAACATATAATTTAATCATTCTTTTATTGCATGCATCAACATATTTTCCTACCAAGAAAAACATATAATTCAATCATTCTTTTACTACATGCATCAACTTATTTTCCTACCAAGAAAACATATAATTTAATCTTCTTTTACTACACATAAACAAAGAATATTTCAAGAGATTAACTTATATCTTTCGTTCGACAACTCTGTTGTAGTCTGCCATTGGAAAACCTTCTGGTGGGTTGGTGATCGATGAAATATCTGCATAGGGAGCATAGTTGCCCCTGAATGCAGTTGCAATAGAGTTGTTGTTGCCTGGATCAACGGTTGATTCACCAAACCCAAAGAGAGACAGAACCTTTGGCGAGCTGATAATTTTCACATGATTCAATTGAAAATGGTCAAGGGCACGAATTCCTATCCATCGCATGACAATATTTGCAGTCTCTATAATCTGCGCTCGCTTCCCAGGTCTAACATTCCAGTTTTCCCAAGGAATTTCAAGAAAATAATAAACCTTTTCACTGTAATTTCCTTCCTGATTTTATCTAAGACCTCCACCGCTGCATGCCTCACTTTCCTTCCAAAGGGTCCGTTTTCAGGATGAAGCACCCTCACCATTACCCACAAAAAGGAATGTTTCCCCCCTCATTCAATTCACAACTACCAAGAATCAGTTAATAACTGATTCGCAAGTTGAAATTACTTTTACGCAGGGGTAAGCATAATAGGGATGTTACAAGTAATAACATGAATTAAGCAATGATAATGATTAAAATTTGTGTCTCCAGTGATCCACAAATTAAAATTTGTATTCAACCTGCTATGATTATTATAATAATAAAACATAAAACATAAATATTTCATACATATGTTTATTTATTTTCGTAATATTTAATAAATTGAAATTAAAATCAATTTTAAATTGATATAAAAAAAACATGAAAAACAAAATAAAGAAATATCTAACTAATAAATAAAATTTGTATTATGTTATATCTATATTATAATATATATATATATTATTATATATATATATTTATATAATATATATATATATATATATATATATTTAAACAAAAAAATTGTATAAAAATGGAGAAACAAACAAAAATACTTCAAAGAAAAAAAACATCCTGAAAAGAAAAAACAGTAAACAAAAACAAGAAATTAGAAAAGTAGATGAGTGTCACCGAAAACACTAGAAAATCAAGAAGGAAAAAACACAAAAGTTGATAATCTTGTCATTATAAAAAAGAAAAAAAAATAAAAAATTGATAATATTGTCATTATAATAAAGTAAAAAAGTCAAATCACAAAAGCTATGAGCTTGCCCTTATAACAAAGAAAAAGATGAGAAATCACAAAAATGTTGATAAGCTTGCCCATATAACAAAGGTAAAACCCATAAACACTCACGTAGCCATTATATTAGATTTTGAAGCTCATACCGTCATTACAGATCTCATATAACCACTAGAATGGGTTCCACACATTTATGAAGGCCTTAAAATCTATGCATCTACTTGTTGAGGATTATCTTTGTCCATGATGAAGATATCGTCCTACCAAGCTTACAAAAAAAACAGTCAATTGCATACCTATGTCAAATAGAAAAAAATAGTAATGATGAATTAACATATAATATTATTATAAATTACATACATTCATTCTTCCATGTCCATCCTTCCATGTGCTAGTTTCCACAAAAGAGAGACAAATTTTCACGCCATATTTTTGTTCAATCATTAATTTCCTTAACTCTCATTTGTAAATTGGGGATTGAATCTCACAACCAACAACCCTCCTTAATGAGAATTTTTTTATAATTAATTTTATTATATAATTTTTTTTTATTTAATAATATCACTTCTACTTTTTAGGTATTAGTTTTTTATTTAAGGAAAATGGAAAAAAAACATGTGTTGAATTATTGTTTTGTTTACAACATAAAGAAAAAAGGTAATTAATGAGAAGCTATGTCGCAATAATTAATTCTCTCATAAATATGTTGGAGGCTAACATAAGAGATTAACCTCTAATTGTTAGGAAAAACTAATTGAGTAATTATGCCTAAGGAGGCACAAAAGAATACAAGAAGAAAAGAACTATGTGTTGTCTTTTTGAATCAAAAATAAATACCTGCACTTATATATGAAAAAGGAAAGAGATGATACATCTTCTTGAATCAATAATAAATACCTGCACTTATATATGAAAAGGAAAGAGATGATACACATTGATAATATAGGGTGAGAGATAAATACCTTGTAGTGTAAATGATATAAAAACTAAGGGTAAATTATATAAAAACTAAGGGTGAGGTATACCACAATGAATATTTATAATGTCAATTAGTTAAAGTATGTTTTAAATGAGTTAAATAAAAGGGTGAATGATAACCATGATTTGAGGGGACATTTAAAAGAAAAGATTAAATAAAATAAAAAATGACCAGTTTGTGATATTTCAATCTCTTTATTTTTTTACAGTTATTTTATTAGGAAAGTTAGGATGTGGCAATTTTTACTAGGTGTTGTTTATTTTTAAGTAAAATAATAAAATATATTTTACTTTTTTTATTAAAGATATTCCTAAATATGCCATATCATAAATAAAATAAAAAATTAAGACATACAAGTTATCAATATTAAGATTATTATATAGTAATAATATAAATTAACGAGTAATAATTACTATTATATTACCAAAAAATAATAAATTATTATTATATTACTAAAAGATAATATTTAATATGTTTTAATGTGTAGTTTTTTAGATGTTTATAATATATATTTTAGTATCTTAATTTTTTATTTTATCTCATAAATTTAAATTTAAAATAAAGTTATATTTTTGGAAAAAACCAATGAAATATAAAAGCCAAAAAAGTAAATGCTTAAATTCCAATAATCAAAATTAATATTAATTAAATAAACTTTTAAATAATTATAGATTTACTTTTAAAAAACAAAATATGAAAATAGAACGAAAAAAAAAAAAAAAAAAAATAAAAGTAACAAGATTGAGAAAATGAAGAATTCTGAAAATCCAATGGGTGAGTTGTTATAAAACCACTTCAAAGGTTTAGAAAAAGAAAAAGGAGAGTATTTTGAAAACCTTTTAAGTAGCCAAAGACAAACATTACAATAGCTTATGTGGGTTGAACACATTTTTAAATCCTATAACATATATGCGTCGACATATTTAAATTTAGGTGAAGCATTTATGTTGGGCCTCAGTGATTCCTTATCACTGAAGCACTTCTCCATTCTTTGTAGCAGTTTTTATTAGGCCAATGGATGGATTTCTAAATCTACAATCAAGATTTGAAAATAAGTTTTTTTAGAATTACCATGTGTTTTTTAGTTTTTTTTGGCAATATATTTTTCTTTTTCTTCACTTTGTTTATTATTTAGAGTAGTATTGTCATCAATATACTATTGTTAACTAGATAGAGTTTCATATTCCTTTTGGAATTTTCACAAAATGGGAAAGGAGAAATAGGAGTTACACATCGTTTCGATAAATTATTGGAAATTTTAAATTAGAAGGAAAAAAAATTTGGGTTTCATTGGTTTCTTTTGTTTTTAACTTCTTTATTTTATTTTCTTACCAATTAATTTATTTTACATTTTATTATTAAGCATACTCATAAATATATTTATGTAAGTTTGAATCAACCAGATATATTAAATTAAAAAAAAAATAAAAAAATTAGGCACAATGAGCATAATCATTCCCGTAACATGTTGTGAAATTATTTCCATCATATGAAGTTAAGAGAGAGCATTGAGATTGAGAAGCATGTGATCAATCTCAAGCAAGCACCGTGTCTGCAGGGTTGATCACTTCCATCATATGAAGATAAGAGATACCATTGAGATTGAGAAGCATGTGATCAATCTCAATGGATTCTTACATCATCGGAAGGGTTAATAACTTCCTTGATATGAAGATAAGAGAGACCATTGAGATTGAGAAGCATGTGATCAATCTCAATTGTTGGAATTGGAAATTAAGCATGAGGTGGATAAGTGCCCTCTCCTCTAATGACCTTTTATTACTTTTATTTTTATTTTTATTTCATTTTATCTGAATTTAATCTATTTTATTTTTATTTATTTATCTAACTAAGATATTTTCATTTTTTAGCTTTTTAAAATAATTATTCCCTTACGAAGTAGTATTTCGTAATAATA
>APFE030250813.1:74065-110302 GCA_000404065.3 Pinus taeda | reverse complement strand
GTGTAACCCTATTCCTAATATATTGACCCCACTTCGATTATTATTCTTTATCCAAATACGTTCTTCATAGATCAAATTTGATTTTCATTCAATATACAAACATATCAATTTTTCACACTATATAATCTTTTTATTAAAAATTATGACCAATAGTGATAATAGTTTATCCATAATTCCATATTTGCAAAGGATTAACAATGAGAAGAATGTAAACCCTACATCTCATGCTTATTTAAACCTTACCTTGACCCTACCTTATCTCAATGAGAATAGTTTCATAAGTGTTAGTTTACTCATGATTTTGACATTGTCTTCTCAAATCTAGGTTATGTAGCATTTGTTAAGGACCTATACATTGTTATAGAGTGTGCATTCGTTATTAACATTAATCAAACATTCGAAAATAATGTTTCTTATATTCAAAGAATCTTTTAACCCTTCTCTATAAAAGTGTATCCATGCTTCTTGTTGAAGTATAATAGTCTAGCACCTCTACAAATACATGCATCACATATGTACATTTTGTTATTTTTGTGATGGATACTCTAATTATTGAATTATATAATATTTTTCTTGCATGTATTTCCCCATATGATGAATAGTTCTATCATTGCAAGCACTTTAGAATGGAATAATAATTACTAGGACCTCCTCCTGCAAAGTATGCATATTGACATATTTCATATTTCTTATTTAAGTAACACACTTAGAACGTGTTTTCTTCCATGATGAGAATATCTACGATATCCATATCCATCATATCAGAGAAGAAGTTGGGTGCATATATCTGTCAACAAAACAAAGTGGGAGATGGAGGTTGCTAAGAGAAATAGACTCAATCTCAATGGTAGCCTTCCATATCCAATACAGTCCTAACAGAGAGGAGACACGATTCACATCTATGTGGTCCAAGAGCCAAAAATGAACTAGAAGAAAGTCCTATAAAAGTAATAGAAGAGGTAGATACAAAAAGAAAGAAGAGTTCAATAGATGGCGTCTACAGTCAAAATTTAGATCTTAAAATGTCCAATCCCCTGTAGTTATCCAGAGTAAAAAAACTGCAAAAAATTCTTGTAGGTTCTGAGCGGAAACCTTCCTTCGATAGATGAAATGATTCTCCATTTTGGATCTAGTAGATATGCAAAATAGTGATAGAGTGAAATCTTTGATCAAATATGGAGTTCTGCATTTCTAGTAATCAAGATTTGGAGAGTTGAGGGAGCTTATGTCGTTTTCTCAGTCGATGATAGATTTGGAGTCTCTAAAAACTAAAAGATCTGTGAGGCCGAGAAAAAAAACACGGTACATAACTCCCTAGAGTATAAGTAATTCAACTCTGGTGTTGGATCCTTTTCCACAATGCTAGTGGAATATGTAAAATGTCACAGTCCCAAGATGGATGGCCATTCCACAACCACATAGTCCAAAGGAGGAGGCCCCATAAAAAAATCAAACTATAAAGTTAGGCAAGATGTTACAAGGAGGTGGCAGACATTTAGGAACATGGGGCGGGTTGGCATAGTGATCTATATAGAAGGAGATAATTCCACAGCTGGAAAGACAGATGTCGGGCAACACATGGTAAAAAATGATGGCATTTTTCATACATCAAATTCCCTAGATGATGAAGAATGCTGGAGTGCAATGAGATTGGTGTTCCGTATTCCAACTATAAGACAAGAGGCAATATTAGAATGGTTCCAATCAGTAGGTGAGTTAATCATATGTAGGACACAAGTCAAGACAGAAAAGACAAAGGGTCAGTGAAGAAAGAGGTGGTTGCCGTCCTCTCTGGTAGATGAGCAAAGAAAACACCAACCCTGGCCCTGATATCCTCCCTTGATAAGGACTTCCCATGTCAAGATCCTTTTGTGCACCACCAACGAGGAGAAGCATTTGAGTTTGAGTGTAAAAATGCATTTCAAGGCTTGAACCGGTCAAGAGAAAAAAGGGATATGTTTTGAGGGTTGGCGGATGATTCTATAGGCCTCATGTACATGACCTTTCCCTATTGTGGGTCACCAAACCAAATGAACTTTTCTGATTTTTCTGATAGGAAAATTGCAGAAAGCTTGAGGTTTGTTATGTCTTTTTGCCATTCCAAAGAATGGGCCTAAGGAATTTCAAACTTGGTGGCATCTTTCCAATGAGTGAAAGATGAAGAGGAGAGATGTGTTGAAGCAATGTCTTTAATCACATAATAACCATAAAAGTGAAGGAATGTAATGAGAGGCAGAGAAAGTGAATGCAGACCTGTCAAGCCAGAGAGGGAGTACATACCAATCTAAGGAGAAGATCCTGAGCAAACCTCGCATCAAAGATTCCCGAAAAACCAATGTTTGGTGAGAAGAAGGTTGGGCCAAGAGGTAGAGATCTTGGGAGGATCTAGGGCACCAACATGTATACAACCAATAAGATCTTTGTTGTGAAGACATTTGGCTTTTATAATTTGATTCTAGAGACCATCATTTCTAACATCTCGCCCAAGGTTTTTTAGGATCAATGCTAGATTGAAAGATGAGGTGTCTTTTATACCCCATCCACTTTGATTAACTAGAAGGTTAAGAGCATCTAGACTAGTGAGGTGAAATTTGCGCTTTGATTGTGTTCCAGCACATAAGAAACCAAAAATGATTGAGTTGATCTTACAAATAACTCCTTTGGGTAGTCTAAAATATGCATCCAATAAATAGGAATGACGTGGAGGACAATGTTGTTTAAAATTAGACACCCGCCTAATGAGATCCATGAATGTGACCATTGAGTGAGTCGATTACCTAGCTTGAGAAGAAGCCAACCCCAATCCTAGTTTTTGTATCCATTTGGCTTTAGAAAGAACCCAAAATATTGAAAACCATCATCCAAATGGGAGACTTTAAACCAAAGGAATTGTCAATCTCCACGGACGATTCCATCTCATGGTTAGAGGAGGTCAATAAGAAATTTTTTCTGGTTCAAGAAAAGTCCCGAGGGGGATCTAAAATCAATAAGGATGTTTTTCAGCACCTACCATTCATTAGGATTTGATTTTCCAATTGCGAGAAGGTCATCCAAAAACATTAAATGGGTGAGGAGGACCCTGTTAACGATTTTTCATCCAACAATGAGGTTGCACTCATGACCATCTGTAATTTTTCTGAACAAACCATCCATGATAATGAGGAACATGAGGGGAGACAATGCACAACCTTCGCAGAGTCCTATGGAAACCAAGAAATAGTTTGTTGGGAAGTCATTAATCAATATTGCAAATGTTGCACTCTTGACATAAGCTTTTATCCAATTTATCATTTTGAGCCCAATACCCATTTTATGAAGGATCATCCACAATAGCTCCCAGTCCACACAATCAAAGTCCTTTTTGAGGTCAATTTTCATTATACAAGCATCCATTTTAGAGTTTTAATGGAGTGAAGACGCTCCTGAGTGATTGCAACAACATCATGAATCTGTCAGAGGTCTAAAAAAATAAAATTGTTCAGGAGAAATATGTTTGGATTGTAATGGTTTAAGCCAGTTAGGAATGGTTTTTGAGATGAGCTTTTAGATGGTGTTGCACAATGATATTGGACAAAAATCTGAGAAGGTGACATGGGATGGAACCTTCCGGATCAGCGTAATGAAAGAGGCATTTGTTGGACCAGAGACCCAACCGAGACAACTAGATTCTTCCACCATTTTAGTTAGGTTTGCGATCATGATATCTTGAAAGTGTGTGAAAAGTTCAACGGTCAGGGAAAATTTTAAGAACCACCCTAAATTTATCTGTATAATAAATGGGTGAATCCCCATTATACATAAGAAAAATGGGAGGTGATTTTATCAATAATATAATATGTATATATATAATATTTTTGGTGAATCTCTCACCAGATTGTATTATCTTGTAAAGTCATGGCGAATCTTTCACTGAATTATAAAATCTTGTAAGATCTTGGCAAATCTTTTAGTGAATAATAAAACATCATGAAGTCTTGGCAAATGTTTTGTTAAGGTATGAAACCATATATGATAATAGGAAAACATATACATTAAATTGTAATATACTAACATACATGTTTGAAAAAATGAAACATAATTTTCTCTTCCTACAAACAAAATTGCAAGTTTTAGAGGTCGTGTTTGTCAAGGTTCTTACTGTACACACTTTCATATCCTTCTATTAGTTTTTATAATATTCCACAACAAAGTTCTTGTAGGTGTTGATCTTGACCACCAGTTCTGTCAAGGTAGGAGAGATTAATATTTTCTCGAGCACTTTTGTCAAGCTATCACTTAAGCTATCAAATTTCTTTCTTATTCAATAGACTCCAAGTGCAAGATAAATAAAAACACATCAAGTTTGTTTACCCCAACACACCAACAAGTAGCAAGCCCCAATTATATAATATAAGAAAGTAATAGGTATCCTAAAGTCCTGAAGGGGATCTAATGGAAAGAATTGACTGTTGTCAAAAGCCTTCCAATTAATATATAAATATACAAATGTAGATTTATTATTATTTTAATTGGAAATCTTCAATTAACTAATAAAATTTAATTATGTCCCTCCCAATCTAAATTGCTTATTAGCATAATTCACTACCTTCATAGGTCTTACATTTTTTAACAACATTGTAACATGTGGATTAATTTCCTTTTTGGTGCACAATCTCCACCTTTTAGGAAAATATGGTGCAATGGCCCAACCCCTACAGATCTCTACGAAAAACTAAGAATAACAAAGAAGATGAAAGTTTGTATAAACCAACATCTTTTTCAAACAACTAATCCAACATGAGTACCTTAACTTTTTCATGAAGATATCATATTGAGAACGCTTGAAAAATGGTGGGAAATCTAGGGAAAGAGTGATAAGATTTCACTGTTTTGAATCTTTTTACTTCTTAAATCAGAAAAACCAATATTAATGGAGATATTGGTATTTTTTACTTTCACCTTAAGATGTTTTTTACAATATAATTTCCTAAGTCTATTTTATATATTCATTATCATAAAAAAAAAAACTTATATCCATCTTAACTCCACATCTACTACTCTTAAAGTGATGAAATCTATTTATCACTCTCAGCACTATTGGAATATAATCCTAGCATCTACATTTATTTTTTAGCCTAAGTATCCTTGACTTAGCCACATGCATTAAAAATCATGTTCACACTTGATTTTTGGTAAACTAGCTTGATGGACAAACTTTCCCTTGTTTTTTGCCTTTAAAGCCTAATATTATGGAAATATATGTCCAAACAATTTCCCAAACCATTTAGACATCTAAGTGCATGTTCACACCTAACCACACCTCCTCCACTTGAGTTATTTGAGGATTGGCATCCCACATGAAGATTCCCCCTTAAATCAATGGATTTGGTTCCTTGGACCATTTTAGCATGTTTTAAAATTGCCTTCCTTGGGAAATGTGCCCCTCTTCATGCTTTCCTCATCGCTGATAGTTGGCATAGGTTGTCTTGAGTCATTGTTTCTATTTTAGGCCTCCTTTAGCTTTTCTTAGCATTTTCTAGTTTTTTACTAGTTTTCTAGATTCGGCAATTTCTATATAACCACCTCCCTTTCCGATTAGAGGTTTGGTTTCTCATGTATTACTATTGTTCATTAATTTAATAAATTTATTTTATGCAACAAATTATTTCTCTCCTCTCTTGAATATCAACAAATTACTTGTGTTTAATTTAACTAGAATTCTATATCTATCAAAGTTTCTGCAGGAATTCTACATGGTATCAGAGCTAGTTCAAATCTAGTGGATTGTACATGGTTTATTTGAAGGTATAGATCATCAAGAGGTGTATAAATAAGTAATGGATCATCTCTCTCAACCCACAAAATGCGTTTTAAATCCTTTCAATTACTTCAAATGGAAGACAGAGATTACTCTACTCCTTCGAAGCAAAGGGCTTTACAAGGTAACAATGGGAACAGAGATTGAACCGAATTCTGCAACGAAAAAGATGAAGTATTAAAATAAATTAGATGAAGAAATTGGGCTGATATGCCTATCAATTTCTAGATAACTCCTCTTTCATGTTAGCGGAGCCACTACTCCCAATGCGGTCTGGACCACATTGGAAAAACTATTTAGCAAGCAAGATGAAATAAGAGTGCATCAACCGGAGAATGAACTCATATCCCTTAGTCCAACTCATTTCAGCAACCTGCAAGAATTCTTCTCCAATTTTAAATCCCTCCTCATTGAACTTGATCTATGTGGAGTCAAGAAAGAGGAAGATTAACTCATCCTTTCGATTCTCTCGAAATTAGGCCCTGAATATTCCGTATTCGAATCGTCTTTTCAAGCATCTAAATTGTTTAGGAAAAATGGAAAATGCCTCAATTGAATGACTTCATTGCATCATTGAATTAAGAGAAAGCTAAGTTAGTCCAAATGGGTGCCATCAAGCACTCAAAGAGCCAAGCACTTGTGGCTACTAATGCTCCAATGAGCAATGGAAGAGACAAGCAAAAAGGGAAGGGAAGATTTAATGACTCGAAGAAGGAGAGACCCATACAATATTCAAAGAGCTCTTCTTTGCCTAAGGGTAAGAAGAATAAGGAAAGAACACTTTGAAGCTATTGTTCCAAAGGTTTTCATCCCAAAAAAATTGCATGAGGAAAACAATTGATGAGATGGCTAAGCAATTGCAGCAGCACAATCTCACTATGCCCGAGAATGTAAAGAAGAAGGATGATAACAAAACGGGAGATGGGAGAGGGAGAGCAAAAGATGGTCATGCTTTAATGGCTGTCACATCCACTCCATCAGCTTGGATCCTTGATTCAGGTGCATCAAACCATATGGTTGCATGAAAAGATGAATTTTCCTCCATCGAAGAAAGCACCAGATCCCCAATTTACTTGGGAGATGCCACACCCGCAAAGGTGTGCAGAGAAGGAATTGTAGACCTTGAAGGGGGATTCTTCACAAATGTACTTCATGTTCCCTAGCTATCCACAAATCTTCTCTCGATATATCAGATCAGTCATTCTGACTCTAGAAGGAAGGTGGAGTTCACTCCCGACTCTGTAGTGATTACTGACATTTCAATGGGCTCACAACTTGCACATGGAATTGCAGATCATGGTTCTCGTTTGTATTTCTTATCCCACTTTGTTCCTAAATCTAGTAGCACTATATTTATATAACAATCTAATGATATTAGTAGTTTATGGCATGAAATATTTGGCAATCTAAACTATAAGTACTCACATCAACTCAACAAGGATAACATGGTAGAAGGATTGCCCGCTATTAAATTCACAATCGGTGTATGTCAAGGATGAATTCTTGGCAAGAATATGGAACAAAAGTTTGAAAAAGGGAAGGCATAGAGAGCTTCTTCACCTCTTCAGTTGATTCACAGTGACATCATGGACCCATTCCCATAGCCTTTAATTAGTAAGGCTCAATATGTACTCACCTTCATAGATGATTTCTCTTACTTTACTTGGGTATTTTTTCTAAAATTAAAACTGGAAGTGTTTGACTGTGTTATAAAATTTAAAGCACTTGCTGAGAATGAGTCTGGGTGTAAGATTAAGATACTCCGTACTGAAACCGAAAGTGTCGCACTTTCACATTTTTGGTTCACGAGCATGGGCTCACATTCCGACAGATAAGAGGAACGCTTTGGAGCCTCAAAGTGTTGAATGTATATTTGTTAGATATCCTAATAGTGTTAAAGGAAATAGATTGCTGGACGCTCACACTGAAAAGTTCCTTGTAGCTCAAAGTGTGAAGTTTGAAGAAGAATCACTGCATGATTTTTTAGCAAACCCTGCCGAGGAACTGCTTGTTGCCACTAATGAGGAGTCTGAAAATTCTTTGAGAACTTTAGAGCAGCCATCTGATAAGCCTCTTGGATGTGATTTAGAGGATGAGGAGCAGGTCATGGTTGCTCCAACTCAGCTGCAAACTTGGGTAGAGAAAACCTTGCAAGATGGGGGTGAACCAGTTAGTGATCCTACGGATGGAGAAGGACTAGATCACAGTTTTTTGGGGCTTCTCAAGCCCTGGTTGCCACCGAAACATTGCTTCCCGTACATTGCCATATAACACTTGGTTCAGATCCATAGTCACACTCTACGGCTGCTAGAAACCCGCTTTGGGAGGCTACCATGGATGAAGAGTACTCTGCTCATGGAAAACAACACATGGGACTTGGTTCCACTTCCAAAAGGAAGAAAGATTATTCGATGTCAATGGATCTATCAAACAAAGAGTTTTGTAGATGGTGAGATCAGAAAGTACAAAGGTTGACTTGTTGCAAAAGGATACTCACAGGTACATGCATAGACTACATAGAGACATTTCCACTTGTTGCAAAAATGGACTCTATTCGACTAGTTTTAGCCATTGTTGCTTCTCATAGATGGGAAGTTCATCACATGGATGTGAAGAGTGCATTTCTTCATGGAGATCTCAAGGAGGAGATATATATGGATCATCCACAAGGATACATTCAAAACTCTTCCCTCATTTGCAAATTAAAGAAATCTTTGTATGGCCTAAAACAGGCTCCCAGAGCCTAGTATGCAAAGATGGATTCTTTCATGCTTTCCATTGGATTCATTCGATGCAAATATGATCTGAACATTTATTTTCTACAACATTATGATTCCATTTTGCTTATAGTACTTTATGTAGATGATTTACTAATGGTAGGGAACCTTACCTTAGCTATTGATTCAGCAATCAACATTACACGATCGATTTTCCATGACAGATTTGGGACTGTTGCACTACTTTCTTGGTCTTGAAGTTTCTCAGTATACTTCAGGGATCAAGATGGCACGGTCTAAGTATGCATCAGATCTACTTGTTTGCTTTCAGATACAGAATGTAAGCCAGTAGCATCTCCCTTTCTTTCGGGGATCAGATTTGACGATGTGGGTACTACACCTTTGGTGGACATTACACTGTATCATCAGTTGATTGGGAGTTTGTTGTATCTTACTCACACTCGACCTGTTCTATCTTTTGCAGTAGGAGTTTGTTCCAGATATATGTAGGAGCCCCATGAGCTTCACTGGAAAGTTGCAAAGAGAATCCTTAGATACGTGAAAGGTACTTCTAGTTTTGGTATATTTTATGTTGCAGATTGCCCACTTTCACTGATTGGGTACACAGATTGTGATTGGGCTAGCGATGGTAAACCCAGAATTAAGATGGATCTAAGGTGATAGAATTGCCTCTTCAAATATTCTATGCTCACATGAATACCATGGTATTACCATGGGTCAATACCATGGGTTATCATAAACTTGGAGCTTAAAAACTACTATTAGTAATTTATAAAAATTAATAAAATTAATAATTGATTTTTTTATAACCAATTTAAAATGTTTAAGTGACATTAAATTACAATATCCATTGTTACTCTTGATCTACCGAGCCCCGTGAGGGATCAAATATGTTTTAACTCTATGCTAGTTTTCATATCACGATATTTGATCCCTCGATGCGTAGTAGATCCAAAGTAAAGATGGATTTATGTTGGTTTAATTCCCCCCATTAGATAGGCTACATTCCACATGAATACCATGGGTCAATACCATGTGCCATCTTTATTTTTATTGATAATAATATTAGGGTTAATAATGTTTTTTTGCATGGTAATAATAATAATTCGGCCCATGGTATTTGGCCCATAGTATTTGGCCCATAGGCTTCACCTAAATATAACGCATTTTTTACCCAGATGTGGGTGATCACAATGGCATTAAAGGTGATTAAATGGAAGGACGTCAGGAGGCCCGGCCACATGGCCGCCTGCGTCCCCTCCCAAGCTAGAATGAAGTGAATTCATGGAGACTTGCAGGTGCTATTAATAGGGTGCTCCAGTCAAGAATTTTCTATCAAGTTCAAGGGAATGGCCTCCACAGACCATAATGCAGTCCTTCCTCTAATCAATAGCACTTGCCCACCTTAGGCAACGACGCCTTGCTCTTGCACCGCCACTGGAAGCCGTTGTTGGTTGCTCAACTGTGTGGATGTGGGAAATGGGTATCATTTCTCCCAAATCATGCACTGTAATTTCATTCCATCCTAGAATTCCTTAGCTCTGCCACTACATAGCCATTCGTTTGATTCCCTAAGTGATAGCTCTGCAACGAATTCCATCATGGCACGCATCTGCCACCACATGTGAAGTAGAAGACAGGGCAGTTGTGGTGGAAGCATCTGTCCTCCTGCTATGCTTGGACTTGAATCTGCCTCCCACTTGTCTTCTCCTAACATCTCAAATCCATATAGCACCTTCTCTAGCCGGCATCTAGACACCTGCAGTGGCAGAGGGTGGGCTTAGCTTCAGTGTGTCCACAGGATGGATGCAACAGTTCATACGACCAATTTTCCCCTTCCCCTTCACCCCGCTTCTCACACGACTCAATTTCACTTCCATAGCACTCTTCATAGACATGTTATCACTACCACTGTCACCATCACCTTCTCTGAGGAAATTGACTCCCAGAAAGCTCTGTCAGGAAACAGTGGTGAGTAGCAGAGGGCCGCTCAACGGAACAGGAGTGCCTGAGACTTAGGCAAGTAGTAGCTGGTTGAGGACTATGCCACCCCGCATGGAGAGGAGCTGGTTGGCAGCCAGCTAATCACCGAAGGCAGGGCTGGAGACACAAAGGCAACCAGTGGTAGAGCAAGAGACACGTCTGGCAAGCATGCAACGGAAGGCAGCTCTGGTGGCACTCAACCAGCTCATGGAATTTAGTGCGGCACATTAGCAGAGGAGGAGGAGTGGTATAGTACGCATGTCTTATCGAGGAAGATCCTGCCCCAGACGACCTCCAGGAGGTCCATCATGATTGACACTAGGCTGCCAGGTGTCGCCCTTATGCTAGCTGGCGTTTTCTTATGCTGATTGGATGATTTCTGCAATGTTATGTTTTGAAAACTTTCCTTTTCGTTGTTTTCTACTATGTTTGGTATTTTTTGTTAAAACTTGTAACCCCTGCATGGGTTTTTATCTGCTTTCATGGACTAGTTTCCCCAATGATGGTGCAGTCGAGCTTAGACTGTGATATTTTTTGACAAACGATGTTTAACACTGTTGAGGCCAGAGCCTCGATGTAATTTTACTTTGTTTCATATCAATATAATATTATTACTTCGAAAAAAGAAATATAACACAATTTTTGAGTGTTCGTAAATATAAAGTGATTTATGGAGTAAATATAAAAAAATATTTTATTTATTTACCATACCTCTCATTTATTTATATTTTTATTAATTTACCATACCTCTTTTATAAATATGGTATTTGGCCCATAGGATTCACTTAAATAAAAGCTCTTTTTTGAGCCTTCTTAAATAGAAAGAAGGTTATGGATTAAATATAAAAAGAGGTTTTATTTATTTACCATACCTCTAGTTTATTTATATTTTTATTTATTTACCATACCTTTGGAGTAAGTATAAAAATATATTTTATTTATTTACCATACCTCCACTTTATTTATATTTGTATGTTCAATATAAGGTGACTTATGGAGTAAATATAAAAAAATGTTTTATTTATTTACCATGCCTCTCGTTTATTTATATTTTTATTAATTTACCATACCTCTTTTATAAATATGGTATTTGGCCCATAGGATTCACTTAAATAAAACCTCTTTTTTCAACCTTCTTAAATAGAAAGAGGGTTATGGACTAAATATAAAAAGATATTTTGTTTATTTACCATACCTCTAGTTTATTTATATTTTTATTTATTTACCATACCTTTGGAGTAAGTATAAAAAGAGGTTTTATTTATTTACCATACCTCCACTTTATTTATATTTTTATTATTGAGACCAAATACAACCTCCCAAACTAGAAAATGGACAATTGCAAATGAATTTGACATTGCAAAGAAAAAAATCGGGTGATTGTAATGGAATATAACCTCCCAAACCAAGTGAATTGGGTCAAATGAGTATTAGTTTGTTCATTGTTTTTTTTGGGCTAAAATGAAAAAAGTAATTATTTTTAAAATAAAAATTGGGTTAAATATATGAAATGGGTGTTTTATAAAAATTTCGCCCCTTGACTAAATTCACCCCTAAAATTTACCATGTCAATGGTCCATCTCTTAGGGTCAGGTCTTTTCCTCTCAAATTTATGACTGATATGACTTCATTTTCTGTGACAGGGCAATCCAATTGCAATTTATCCTCCCAGCTAGTCGACAATGGAAATAGATCACATAATTCCAGTTGTTTTCTAAGTGGTACCTACTCCCTTGATCTATAAATATTTTGAAAATAGTGCATTGCCTCCCTCTCAATGTCCTTTTGCAAGGTGACTTCCTCTCCCGCTTTAGTTTCAATGCTCCATATAGAGTTTCTTTGCTTCCTCTTATTTACTTGTTTATGGAAAAATCTATTATTCTTATCTCCTACATCAATCCACATGATATGCCTCTTTTGTTGCAATTCTTCATACTGGCAAAGCAATATTTGTGATTTGCGTAGATCCAATTGGAGTATCTCACGTTTGGGGGATTCAGAGAAAAACACCAGATCAGATGGATCCTCAAACACTTTGACCTTTCGATTTATCCAGATTAACTTGCTGACTAGAACTCTCTTCTTTTTCTAAGACCATTTTCTGATTAGTGGTTTTAGAGCTCTTAATTTGTGATTAAGATTGTCCATATTCTGGATTCCACGGTCTCCCAATGGGGCCAACCAGAAAGAATGAATGAGTTCGATGAAATTTGGCTTCTTCAATGAGAAGTGGTTGAATTTGAAGGGAGGGGCCTTTTGTTGATGAGTCTAAGACCATTTCAATAGGATGGCAAAATGGTTGGAAATTGTATTTGGGAGGATCAATGACTTCAAATCCATGAACCTCTTAATAGTTACTTCTTAGACATAGAAACAGTCAAGACGTTTTTCTATTCCTTGAGAGCTCCATTGTCCATTTCTCCATGTTTGTCGAATAGGATCATGTATAATATCCAAAAGGTGTTTCTACTTGAATATATCCTTGAAATATGACCCCATCAGATCTTGTAGATAGAGGGAACCCCAAATTTCAGATGAGTCACTGGAGAAATTGAAATCCCCTGCAAGAATCAAGGCTTCCATATAAAGAAATCTGTTTTTTCTGCCCGGGTCTAGAATATTTTCCTGTTTGATTAAGGTGCATAAATGTTGATAATTTGAAGATGAATTTTGTACCTCTTTGCTCCCCTCCAACCCCCCCTCGAGATAAGTGATCCCATAGCTGAGATGAAAGCCTTAAATTTATAAATATCTAGATTCCATAATGTGGTCATGCCCCGAGATAATCCAGATGCACTGATTGCACATATATTCCAATTTGGGCCAACTTGAAATAAATATCTGCATGCCTTTTCCTTGCAATTCATTGTTTCTTGGAGAATTACATTTCTAGGTTGTTAACGCCAATTAGGATTTTTAGGGAATCTTCTTTTGTGGGCCGATTTGAAACTCCTAACATTAACAGACATAATAGGCATTATGGAAGGTCAAATTTAGGGGGCTTTTCTTTAACGACCCGATATTTTTTTGGGGTGGGGGTTTACCAGTTTGTCAACCTTGTTGTACGAAGTGGAGTTGGATGGGGTCAAGACGATAGGGGACTCTTGGAAATGCTTCAGAGGATTGGATGGGGCTATGATGCAGTTGGGGATTTTCTTTTAGATTCTACCGTTTTTTCCTACGAATGGTCACATTTTTATGTGCAGTAGGGAGAGGATCATTCTTCTCAAAAAAAGATTTTTTAATAGTCACAGGATCCAAAATAATTTGAGTTTTGCGGGCTAGTGTCTCCAGCTCCACGTCTTCTGAAAATGGAGAGAATGTTGGCCCATAAGGAGCCCCAAATTTAATAGGGGAGGAAAAGAATGGGTCATCAGTTGAAAGGGGAGCCATTAGGGGATCCAAGTCATCTGTAAGTTTCAGCGGAGGGGGTGTAATGACATTTTTTTAGGATAGGAGACAAGGGTTTGTGTTTGATGAGAGATGAAGATTTAATAACTCGGTTTAAGTAGATGTTAGATGATGCAGGTCATGGAGGTGATAGATATTTTTTTCATGTAGGAGAGTGAGAGAGGTGATTGAATGATGGAGAGGTGGAGAGGGTAAAAGGTATTAGAGGCTTACTTCGCAGAGATGAGTGGTGCACAGGGGAGATCATGATATGATTTGGGGAGTGGGGAGGAGGATTATCTAGCCTAACATGAAGGATATTGGAGTGTACAAGTATATCTTCCCATATCCCCAATGCAAAGAAGAAAACTGGATATCTAGAAGTCTTGGAAATCTTGTGAGGGAAATCAGTAATCAAGTGGCCCATCTCATGGTAGCAGAGGCATCGAAATGATATTTCCCAATAGTGAATGGTAGCAGAGGCATCAAAATGATATTTCCCAGTAGTGAATGATTTGTTTTCTTGAGCATGGTCCCAATACAAATCAATTTCAGTAGGAAGTCCACCAGCAAGTGATATTTCTATCAAGACCCATGCTGTGTTTTTTTCCATACTGCCAAGGCTGCCTCAATCGAGGTAGTATAATTTTCCTAAGGAATTTTCAATAGCTATTATTTCTTTCGTAGTCCATAATTTTAGAGGAAGACCCAGGAGTTCTACCAAAATGATGTTCCTCTATGGCGAGTCATTGGCATGATCAAAACTGAAATTTGATCGTTGTAATGATAAATAAGCATGTGCTTTGACCCAAGGTCAGTCAACAATGAGATCAACGTCATCTGATGAGAGAAAATTAAAGGCAACCCATCCATTTTGAAGGGCATTGATACGATGTCAGTATTGAAGAAGGGGCAGCCACCAGGATCTTGTCCACCTTTTCATTTGGGAGTCAATAAATGGTTGTAAACCCATCTTCCAATGAAAACCTAATTTTTAAGCTTGACAGATTCCTCCTAGTAACCGTCAGCCTCAATGACCAGACCTTATGTTTTTGCGTCCACTTTGATAACCTTGTTTTTACATGGAATAGAAGTCTTTCCAGGGGAGGGTCCGCAAATTTGCGAGTATCCATTGTTTTAGGATAAGGATGGCACTTCCTCGTGGTTTCTTCCTTCAGCTGAATGGTCTGGGAGGAAGTTTCCTCTCCCTAAATAGTGATATTGACCAGTGTCACCTCATACAAGGAAGAGGGGAGGGTCAAATAGTCCATCAGCCCAATAACACCACAATCTTCCAAATAGTTTTTGAGGTAGGTGGGAAATACATAGTTGTCCCAATGTCACTACATCTGTTCCAACAACATTCACCGCCCGAGACAGGTCCCACTGGTTGGTTTGGCAGCAAGTGTGGACTTTGAGTGAGTCACAAAGTGAGTCAGCCCTGTAGAGTAATCCAAACTGTATTTTCCCTTGACAACCAATCCCTCGTAATTTTTTGGAGATTAGTGAATGGTTCGATGTAGGATTCAATGTCAGTAGACAATTGTGGTTTCCCAGATTTTATTGTTTGATCTCAAGAAATTTTTGATACCCCACGACGCCTGATCAAGCACCAGTAGTTAAGTTGTAGATGGGCCACTTGACAGAGAGAGAGCTGGAATGCAAACACAGAAAACGCAGAATAGAAATTAAACTCCACAACACAACTTGCTTTCATTCATTGATCATACAGGTATTTATACAAGATGAAGAAGGTTATGGATATCAAGTCGGGCGGTGGCTTCCTAAAGAAGCTAGCCCTTTTGTCAATAATCTCTAGAACCAACATTAAAACCTCTGTTGAATTTTTACTGCTCTACGCCGACTAACTCTGATGACTATGCCGACTATCCCTATCATACGGTCGTTGTGATTAATGGTGTAACACCTCCCCTTAATCACGACGACCTAAAATTTATCTTGCCTGCTCGTCTAAGTCTCTGCTAGGCTTACAAAACATTTCATTTTTGTCTTCTTATTAAAGGGTCCATGCTTGTTCCTTTTCCTTTGCTGATGCAGTTTCATCTTCACCTTTCTTGTCATAAGATAGTGATTGAGCTTCTCCTTTCTTGATTGCAGGTTAACATTCTTTGTATTCAACATTGCTGAAGGGTCTTGGGACTTATGCTTGTCCTTAATGCTTGCAATTTCTTCTTTTATTGCTTCTTCTTGGCTTTCAATATCTGCACACTTAAAAACAAATCCATATTGATTTTTGTCATCATACTCTTTGGAAAGACCTTTGCTTCCTTCATCTTTCTTTGCTGACATAGTTGGTTGATTCATGTCTTCAACCTCTTTCGTCAATTCTTTTGCTGCAAACATGTTGTCCTGCATTTGATTTGTGTATGGAGGTAGGCAACTCTTCTTTCCAAACAACAACTCATCAATAAGATGCTTTTCATGCATCATATTTAACCACTCATCATGGGATACATAATTGTCATCAAATTTGACTTCATATGTTTTTGCGTCACAGGGAATTTCCTCACTATCACATGCTACTCTATTGTCAGCTAAAGACATACTTTCATCCTTAATCCCATCCATGATGCTTTCAACACAATTACTTTTAGCAACAACACATTTATCAATTTCATATTTCTCACTACCCTCCATATTCATTTCAAGAATATCCCAAAATATTTTTGCATCACGTATTTCACCAAATTCATACAGAATATTAGACAAAATATTTTCATCTAAAGCTGATATGATGAGAAACAATGTTATTGCATTTCTACACTTATCATCCAAATTCATAGAAGTTTCTTGGACAAATTTCCATAAATCTACTGAACCAAGCAATCCTTCCATTTTAACTGCCCAAAGTTTAAAATTTTTACCTGAGAAAATTGGCAGAACTGGCATTAATCGTTTCAGTATTGCATCAGCGTCTTCAAATTCTTCTATCTCATTCAGATCTTCATTAAGCTTAAATTCTGGAAACATTTCTAATTCTTCTGCAACTTCTTCCATTTCATTCTTTTTCTTCACATATTTCAATTTTCTCCGTGATTGTTTGAGTCTCTTTTGCTGACCCGTCACTCTTCTTAATAAATTTTTTGCCCCAGATCGCACAATAACCCCAACACACTTCTGATCTCTCTGCCAATATGATGGCATGAAAAGTATTACTACATTTCCCTAGCTCTCAACTATTTGATGCACCTTTTTCTACATTCCACATGTAGATGCTCTTCGATCATAACTCAGGCTAGAACAAATCATTAAGCCATCGAGCCATTACCATGTGCTCTTGATCATAGATCACATCTACGCATAGCGATTATCCACTCAGACAAACAATTGCTTCACCAAATCGGATTGTCCACTTAAAAGCATATCCATGTTAACATGATCATGCATTATTTTCCTTAACGCAACTTATTCCATAACACTCCATCTCTCTAATGGGAAACATCCCAATAGCCACACCACCACCAATTACCACGGCATCATCAGCGGCAATGGCTGTAACAATGAAAACAACTCTTTCACATACTTAGAACGCCTCCACGCTCTCACTTTTAACAGAACACTCCTTTTTTTAACACAGCTACACACGCTGTGATCCACAATAGGCACAAATATCAGAGAGCATACGGATTTTACTTCACACAGCGGATGGCTTTTACTTCATAGTTCGCCAAGCCTCAGCGGGTGCAAACTTCACTATGATCTACACTACACTGGCCACATACAAACTCGGTGTTCCAACAATGGGTCTTACAAATCAGAGTTCACAAGCTCTTACGCTTTGATTCTTCCGAGGCTCATACAGATGGCAACAACCATAACAATACGGCCCTTCACCAATGTGGTCACACTAATGTGCCACACAAACACTTACAGCCATGCTAAGTGCCGTGTGAGCCTCAACCATTTTCTTCACAGCCATTTTTCACACTTCTTTCACTCACAAAAAACTTCTTTCACACACAACAGATCTAGATTCAAAAATACAGATCTTGTTTCTCAATCTGATCAAACCATTCAGTCAACAGAAAAGGCTCATGAATGGTAGCAAACCACACATTCAAATCACAGCTCACACCAGCAAAGATTATGGACAACAGGTACAACACACTAACAAGGCAAAGCCTCACAGATCTCAGCCCTCTGGTTCATGATGGCAGCTGCAACAACATAAACACCAGACAACAAGCAATACACCCAGGCAGCAAAAAATAACTTACAGACGGTCCTTATACGCAGCAGCTTCACTTGCGTCGACCTCGGCTTCACAAGCAAATAGGCTCCACACATCCTCAACTTGGCCACAGCTTTACAAGGATTCACAAGCAGCTTTACTGAAACAATCCTTCAGCGTGTATCTTCAACGCTTAGACAGGCAGCGAGCGTAGATTGCTCTACTTCAATGGCTCCAACGACCTTCAAACAATAACACACTCCTAAGCACTCGGCTCAGTGGCCCTCGCTCACGGCTCACACCCTTGGCTCTGATACCATGACAGAGAGAGAGCTGGAATGCAAACACAGAAAATGCAAAATAGAAATGAAACTCCACAACACAACTTGATTTCATTCATTGATCATATAGGTATTTATACAAGATGAAGAAGGTTCTGGATATCAAGCCGGGCGGTGGCTTCCTAAAGAAGCTATCCCTTTTGTCAATAATCTCTAGAACCAGCATTAAAACCTCTGTTGAATTTTTACTGCTCTACGCCGACTAACTCTGATGACTACACCGACTATCCCTGTCATACGGTTGTTGTGATTAATGGTCTAACACCACTCCACTTTAAATGTCAGTTGGTTGTAAGGGATTGTTGATCAGTTTGCCTGAAGAGTCGACTTTGACACTACCCTTCCTTTTGACTGCGGTGAGGAGAGAAATAATGGCTAGCCATTGCCCCAGGATCCCCATTATTATTCGAGACATGTATTGTTTGTCTTATCACGGTTGATTCCATAATTCATCAAGGGAAGATAGGTGTGGTCCACCTCTAATTGCACCAACTACCAACATACCATTTAATGACGGCTATTTTGAATTTGGATGTTGTTGAGCTTTGGATCCAAGCAAGGTATCAAAACTTGTGGCAGGTAACTTGATCACCAGGAAAAATGGAGTAATCACAGATAAGACAGAGTGTTTGCAATCAACTCTAATATCCCTCAATTAGGTTTTCTGCACAGCAGGAGCAAAAATGGAACCCTTAGAGGTTGATCCAAAACCAACAGTGTCGACAATTCTAGCCAATACTTTCCTTGGTAATTTTTTCCTGATTTTTTGGAATCTCCTGGCCCGAGTACAAAACATTTAGCCGATACCAACATGAAACACTTCAACTGGAAGTCTTTTGAACTAGCTTCTTGAGTGCTTTATGGGTTTCCAAAATACAATGGATCTAATCTCACCCTGTATATTGTATTACTATTGCTTTTGTCTGTGTACCACCCCCGCCTTATGAAACCATGAAAATTGCCTATATAATAACCCAGGCAAGTCACTTGTACCATGAATCTAGCAATGTTATATGCATATCAATCCCACTCTATGAGTTCTATTTTTGCAGTGTATATCAATCTCACAACATTTAAAACCATGGGAACTGTCAACATAATATCTCAAACAAATCACTTGTTTTGGGAAGTTTTCAAGGTTGTATGGAGAACCTTACATTGTCTGCCAAAAAAAATTAGTGTACATCAATTCTTATGTTGGGTTGTTATGGCAGTATATCCTAGGAATTTAGGGGAAAAAAACTCACCACTCAACTGCAAATTTTGTTATGTCAACCTCCAGCTCCATGTTGTCTCTACAGTGTGCAGTTATAGAGATAACTCCACCATGTAGTCCAAGGAAAAAAAAAACTCGCTTCGCGACAAGACCTACACGTTTTTTGCGGTTTATTCCCACCAGGACTTCAAAAGTCCTCCTTGCATCCCATCTTATCCTGGGAGGCTGTAAAACCAGGCTTTTGACTTTTCCTTCATCTGCTTCACTGAGTATTGGCTATAAAACTAAGGTTATTACATGAATTGAGTACAACACCATCAAAAAATGTAAGGAGATATATCCAAATATCCACTTTTCAGTGTTCACTGTTTGGCGTGGTGGCTGGAACTTGACGGGAAGATGTGACATAACTAAACGATGTGATTAGTAATAATTATTTATATAAATATGTGGTCTCGAAGCGCTCAAATCTCTGGAATATAAGGAGTGCAATGACACACTAATAGCTAAAAGTAATTATTTGATTTCAGTGTGCTTCATATAAGGTGAAATAAATGATTTTTAAATTAAATATGTTATTTTTTATTTGAAAGTAAAAATCGTTCAAATACTTTTTATATTATTTTTCAGATGATGTATTAGACAAAAAAATATTCTCTTCAAATCAAATCTTCTCCACTCATTTATTTGAAAATAAAAATTCCCTCAAGCCTAATTCCAATATAAAGAATGCCTATAAAGTAATTATTATATTATTAAAAATATGTTTTATATATCCATGAATTATTAATTTTTAACTTTAATAAATTAATAGTATTTATTTATGTATATTAATTACTTTTAATAATATAATTATATCAATGGCCTATATGTTTATGGAAGATTAATAGATCCATGGTTGAACATGTTGTAATTGAAAATGGTTGGGTATAGTTGGCTATGTAAGGCTATAGTTGTGTGTGGTTGATAATGGTAAACCATTGTTAACTATAGTTGAGTATGGTTAGATTATCTTGAGTATGGTTGAGGTTGAAAATAATTTACTTTTTTAAACTTTTGTTGAATATGGTCAACATTTAGTTGACAAAGGTTTACTTAGTTGAGTCTAGCTTGATTGCAGATTATGACATATTCTAGAAATCTAATAGACATGAGTGAAGTCAAACAATTGACTTTGCTCATGTCTATCAATTTTTTGAAATATTTCATAATCTACTATCAACATAAGAATGACTAGGTTTATTATTGTCAATACATGGACATGGTTCAATATGGTTGAGTTTGAACACAATTTACCATGCTTGACCACATTTTACCATGCTTGACCACATTTTACCATGCTTGATTAATATTTTTTTATAAAAGATTATAGTTGACTATGGTTGAATTGTTTATGGTTGTTTATGAAAGATTGTAGTTGACTATGATTAACCATCGTGATGTTGTTTCCCTTATTAACCACACAAATGACTATAGTTGACCATGGTGATCATATTGACTATAATTGACCGTTGTTGAGACCATGGTTACAAGGTAGACCATGATTGAGTATGGTTGACCATGTTGATCTTGTTAACTTAATTGAACAAGGTTTGCTATATGTGACTATGGTTAACACTAATTGAGTATATTTGAATATGATCGATATATGATTGACATATTATTGACTATGGTTTTATATGGCCAGTCACTTTTTACCGTGTTGACTATAGTTGACCATAGTTAACCATGTGTGTCCATGTTTCACCATGCTTGTCCACTTGTGACCATGGTTGACTATTATTGCCTATGATTTTCCTTGAAAAATCATAGTTCATTATGGTTGACCATGGAAACCATGTTTCTCTTTGTTGACCATGGTTGACTATGGGTAATCGAGGTATTCCATGATTGACTATGGCGTTGACCATGGTTGAACATGATTGACCATTGTTCACTATAGTTTAATGTGGTTTTATTGCATCACAATGTGGCATTATGGAAAGGTTGTGCTTAATTGTGACACTGGGACATGTTTGTCACATTGCAAGACTAGGTTATATTTCTAAATTTCAACATTTGTTATTGCTTGACATATTGCAACATTGAGTAATATTGCTCAAATTTCAATATTGGATTATGTATTTCACATTTCAATCTTTAATTATGATTTCTACACTATAATATTGGGTTTGATTCATCCCACTGTAATGTTTGGTTATGTACATCACATTGTGATGATGAGCTATGCTCATTCCATTAAGATTTCAAGATATATTGATCACACTACAATATTAAGATACATTCATCACATTAACATTTTGATAGTGTCAATCACATTATGAGGTCTACATATTACATTAGTCAAAGAACATAGTAGACTCAGTGTTGTTATGCCATAATTTTTAATGATCATTAATGGTTATGATGTATTATGATTTTCATCTTGATGGATTTGTTTTGAAGGGTTATATTTTTCATATTGTTTCATTAGGTTATGTCCATGATATTGTGATGCTGGGATTTGTTCATCTCATTGTAGTATTTGGTTATGTTCATCACATAGAAACGTTCATTAAGACTTATACTGGAATGTGATGTTTATCAATAAACGATGCTTGAATTTCATCACACTGAAATATTTAGCAAGAGTTATGTCAGAATATGAAGTTGGAAAAAGGTTATGTGAGATTGTAATATTTTGCAATGATTATTTCACATTATAAGATTTATTTTTGTTATGTTATATCAGATAACCTTATTTAATTATTATTATTATACATTTTAATATTCATTAAAAAATATAACACTATAATATTCTGTAACGCCCTCTGAGGTAAATGTGCATATAAAAAAACATAAAAGGAACAGAAATACAATAAAAATATTAGCCATCAAAATCCATACATACGCCATTACATTTTCACATGGAAATCGAGGGAATGAATTCTTTTCATTAATAATGCAATGAACCAACCGGTGATGGGACTACCATGTTCCATCCAGCCATAGATTCATTGAGCCAAGTCTCTCTTCAACCAATCACCCCCATGCAATATTCCAAGCATGAATGTGGGACTCGTAGAACACATAAAAAAACACCAATCAATGTGGATGCCACCGGAGTTCTCCACCTACACGTGAGGAATTTGAGTGCCTCCTAGTCTCTCAGGCTTTACCATGCATCCGTACTCTGATCCAGGGATCACTAGGCCCTACACTGAGACATAATCTCCGGGCTTTACCATGCATTCCATCCTGGAATCATTAGGCCCAACAGAGATAAAATCCACCTCTTGGCTTTATCGCATATCCCGCCATTCACAAGCAAGGATTCCTTGGCTCACCGAGGCACACAATCTGGCTTTACCACAACCCATAGTATGGTTTAGGGGTCACTAGGAGAGTGGCTTCATGCATCCTCAGTTTGGTTTAGGGACCACTACCACCATGTGTTTGTCAATTCAGAGATCCACCCCACTCAGCTTCGAATCCGATCTGGCCATCCCCCCAAAAAACGCATGAGAGAACCCACCTCATGAAAGATATCAGGAAATGGCAAGGTTAGGCTAAAAATACTATCACACCTAGCAAAACCCATGCCATGGTAGAAAAAGAAACACATGCAATCCCATGCATGCCAAATCTAGCAAGGAAAATACATATGCAATCCCATGCATGCCAAATCTAGCAAGGAAAATACACATGCAAGTTGATACCTGCAATGAAGCCTGTTGTAGCTGCTTGATCCTTGCTTCATCTTGCCTTTTTTGCATTTCTTGCTCCAATGCCAAAGTATTCCAAGAAAAATATAAGTGTCCAAGAGTATGAGAGAAAGAGAATAATGAGAGAGCTCCAAAATTGAATTGACCAAGTCTTCCCCACTAATCCTCGTAAACCTTTTTATTAATGAGGCCTCTATTTTCTTCATTTTCCATTATTTTCCTTCAATTTCCTCCTCACATGCAAAATGTGACCTTTCCCATTTCTTTTCTCCCAATTTCTATTATTTTAATAAATAAATGTGCCAAAATACATTTTTCCCTCTTTAATGCCTTAGTCAATGCCTTTGCCAATTTCCTTAGCAATAAACAACCAAATGAACACTCCCTAGGATGTTTTGCCCATTATTCAGCTTAGAATACGTGTCCCATCGTCCATAATATTTATATATTTTTTACATGGAATTTTCACAAAACTATTACAGATTCTTAAATTTATATTAAATAGTAAAATTCTCAAAATTATATATTAAGATTTTAATTTAAGTCAAATCCTTTATTTATTATATTTTAATATCTATCTAAAAAATCTTAATTCAAACTTTTTAAATATAGTTATATTTTTATTAAAATGTGTAAGGTAATACTTAGCTTCTAAATAATTTATTAGTAAATTATTATGAAATAAATCCATTATGCTAACTACTTTATTGAAAAAAAACATTAAAAAAATATATTAGATTCCTATTAACTTTCATGTTGCAATAATTTAAGATTTTAAACTACTATTTATCGATTTTTTACTACATAATATATATAAAAAACCATAAAAAATTATATTAAATTCCGGGTAACTTTCACGTTCCAATAATTTAAAATTTTAATAATAAAATAATTTAATTGTAAATATTAATATTATTATATGTGTTATTATAAAAATATTAATAATTTATTATTTATAATTTAAATAAAATATTGAATAATTATTTATAATTATTTTTATATAAAAAAATAATAATAAAAAATTTAGAAAAAATAGATTAAATTTAAATGCTAAATACCTCTGAGTGGAGTGAATCAAATAATTAACTCTTATAATTTAGAAAATTTAAAAGAAAAGATAAGTTAATTAAAATTTAAGAATTTATAAAATAATTTAATTATAAAACAGTAATTAAAATTTTATATTTAATAATAAGACAAGTTGCTATAACAAAATTAATATATTGAGGTTGACCGATGAGGAATTCTAAGATTGAGACGAAGTAGGAGCGAGAGTTTCAGAGTGATCTGGATTCAATCTCTACGACAGCAATGGCTCTCCGCCTTAATCGTGTTTGCCAAACCTTCGATGACCCCATAAGCCAGAAACTTAGATCTGCACGACAAGCACTGGTCATCTTCACGCTGTCTAGAGTAATGGTTTCATGTTATTTGCTGCAGTTAGGGTTTATAAGAAGAATGAAGGTGTGAATCCGGTCGGATCTGTTGCATACTGTGTCTCCTCAGGCGACGAATATAGCTGATAAACCCCCGATCGGCTCAAATGGGTCAACTATGCTTTTGAAATGCTTAGGGATCGGACACTTGACAGTTTGCTCTATGTACGTCATCCTTTTGGGGATAGAGAAGCCACCGCAAAACTTTGTAGACAAATTCCCTGCGCTGATTACTGGTTCTTTCCTATATTTATGGGCTTCTGGAACAAAGATTGGTGCTACCATAGCACTACAAACCAGAGAAGGGGGATATAATGAAACAGCACAAAGTCTCCATAGGAAAGTGATAACAAAGCTGGGTGAATCTGAGGTGAGGTCAACAACTTGGCCCCAACTCGACCCAGAGAATGAATATACGACAAAATATCAATCCCCATTCAAGTCCAGAGATCGCACTTTCCTCCTAAAACGGGGTGATTTATATGGGGAAGTACATAGGTCTATTGCAAGGTTAGAACCTGGAGCTTACCAACCAGCAAACCACAAGGGCAAAGGCAAGAGATTGGCTATCTCCTCGGAAGAGGACGAGCGTGGTTGGTCACGGGACGCGCAGCCTGCTCACCAACAGCGCCCGTTTGGCCATGGATCGCAGTATACAACACAGATTTGGTGGCATGAAACAACCAAAATACCCCTTTGGACTAAGCTTGAGGTCAAACAGCATGCAGGTAAAAACCCCAGATCCATCACTAACCAAATGGTTTTAATACCTAATAAACAAATTAGTCTACACCAAACTCGGATCTGGATGCTTGATAACAGAAAAGCTCCTCAGAGATCTGGATCACAGTCTCAGATCATAGATCGGAGGAAGCAACAAAAAGATTCGATGATTATGACAAATGAGCAAAACATCCAAATAGCACCTACATTGGATATGCTCGAAGGAAGAAAAAGTTCTCTCCTTATCAGATCCATGGGAGGGAACACAATATGCATCAAGATAGGGAAATGGGAGGCGACAAAAACACTAAAATAGAGGATAAAAGAAAGGACTGAAATCCCACCATGCAAACAACTCCTCCACTACATCGGAAAAGCACTGCAGGAGGAGATCAAGCTAATGGAATACGGTATAGGAAATGACTCAACCATCTGCCTTAGCACAAGACACCGTGGAGGCTGTTCCGGCACAAGTTCAAAAGGACCTGCTTCCTTCAAAGATGCAGTAAAAGGGAAGATGGAACCACAAAAGAAACTAGAACAACAAGCTACAACACCAGGGGCCTACATTGTTGAGCAGACAACACAAAGCCTTGCATTAACAATGGCCATACTAAAGGTAAATGAAACACATGTTGATTATTTAATTAAAGCAGTGATATGCAGGGTCAACGGTTTTTGGCCCAAACCGGAAGCCCTTCGTCAATGGATTTACTCCATATGGATAGAAAACTGTGATATCCATCTCTGTTCAAAGGGATTCTTTATTGTGAAATTCGACACATAAAGGACAAGGAATATGCATTGAACGAGGGACCATGGTTTTGGAAAATGCAAGCCTTTTTATGAAATCTTGGTTCCCGGACTTTGATCCAAACAACATGGTGGCCTCCAAAACGCCAGTGTGGGTAAAGTTATTTAACTTGCCTATACACTTTTGGCATTACAAAGTATTGGAAGGAATTGGCAACACCTTGGGGACATTTTTAAAAGTAGACAATAAGTGCCTATCCAAGGATTTCTACACTTTTGCTAGGATCTGTATGGAGGTTGATCTCAGTCAAGGCCTACCAAATCACATTCTCTTACTCCATAATGGAAAGCAATGGGCACAGCCACTTGATTATGAAAACACTGCCTTTCACTGCCGCATATGTCGCAAACTGGTCATCTTCAGAGTGCATGCCCACAAAACAAAAAGATAGGAAAAGAAGACAACCACCAAAGCCGAAAGGATGGAAGTTTACAGCCACATGGGCAGAGGATATAGAAGAGGAAAAGAACGTAGAAACCACCGATATACTTCAAGACGCTGAAGATGGAAGGAATAATCCAGAAATTAGCAAAGAAAGCTTTCCACACCACTTACAGAATAATGAAAATCTGATTGAATATGCAACAGATCCAAATGCAAGCAACCCACAACAGCAATATGAGACTCCATGATGGGAAATTGGTGGCAGCAAGCGAGCATACTCTACAACAAGCTCAGATTCTGAAAAAGACATCATGGCTGCCACAAACGAAGCACAAATGACTATTGTAATAGCCACGCCTAACAATAAAGGCTGGCGGAAAGTGGGAAAAAAGAAAGGTAGGAAAGCATAGATAGACAATTAATTGATTTTTAAATCCTATTCTTAGCAGGACAAATTTTGTTACAGCGTATGCTATTACAGCATCTACAACATGTAATTTTACTCAATATTTTATAAAATTACAATTTTCCAATAAAAAAAAAAACAAAATTATATATTTATTTATACTAATTAATTTAAGAGTAGAAATAATATTTCAAAATACACTAAATATATATTTATATTATTATATAAATAATTTATTATTTATATTATTATTATACAAAATTAATATATACACTATTAAAAATTAAGTTGGTGAATATATATATATATATATATATACACCCATATTTCTTCTCGTACTATGTTTTAGAGAATTGTATGACTCTCATGCCTTATATATATATATATATATAAAATTAGTCAGCAACATCCATTTTCAATGTTTTCATCTGGATTCTGGGCTATGTTTCAGAGGATTGTATTACTATGTTGCTTTGCAGTTAGGAAAAGGAAAGATATATATATTAAAGGTTTATTAAAAGATAGTACATGGATTCAATACTTTTGTGTTTTTCTTATTGTTAAAAAATATTTATGATGTAGGATTGTAAATCTCCGAAGGCTGTGAGTATAAGGGAGAGATGGTTGATAAGATGCACATTCAATTTTTTCGATAAATTTAAACGGATACTTTCTCTTATATATTTAAGAGAATACCTGCAATTTTTTTTCAATCATATCCGCAACTCTTCCTGAATTTTATATTTGACATTATATAGTAAATTTAAAATTTAAAATTTGCATTTTAAAAATGATTTCAAAATCTTATCCAATTTATATATATATATACACATTATTTTTTCAACACGAAAAAAACTATATATATTGTATTCATTGGAAGTATATGCATATACATTATCTCAGATATATTTATAGAGTAATATAACTGACAAATATATGCCACATTTTTTGAAGATGACAAAAAATATGGAACATATACAACCTATATACCTGAAATAGTTACTTTGGGAAGAGAGTAGAAATCAATAGGACTTACAAAACTTTGAAGAGCGCATACGTTAACAGTGAGTTAAGCCATTGTATGAGAAAAAGAAAACACATACTAGAATTTAATTGTTTTTTGAGAATCATATAGCCTAAAAACAAAAATCCTGGACTTGAAAGCAGTGGCTGTCCGTTCTAATCTGCACCAACCATATGCCTTGGGGAGCTGTAAGGCCCATTTTAGATAGTGAATCAACTTCACTGTTTTGGTTCTTGTCAATGTGGGAGATGGAATAGTCCCACCTGTTGTTCCACAACATTGCAATCTTGTCCAACCATCCAGCAAGGTGAAAGTTTTCTATATAGTGCTTTTGCAGAACATGATCAATGATTATCCTCGAATCTCCATAGATTTTCAAATTCAGAATATTAAGAAAGTTGCAGAAGGAAAGAAGTCCCGTTAATGCCATCGCTTAAATTTACTGTTTGATCCTGAACTTGCATTCCAGTTGATTTCAATGGCCTAATCCTTTGCAGTTCTGATGAGAACGCCGTATGCACATATTCCCTGTTGGGCTGCGCCATCGAAGAAGGCGCATGGGGGGTTTGCGGAGAACAATATCTGGGGATCTCTTCCATTTCTAATTCTCTTTGATTTTGTCGTTAGGCTCCTTCCATAAGAGATCCTATTCTTACCATCCAAACCAAGGGAGCTGTAAAGTGATATAATAGAAGCAACCATCGAAATGTGTGTATCCTTCTTTGAATTGAATATCATGCCATTTCGCCACTTCCATATGACCCAAATGGCCAATAAGGGGATGGCTCTCCGTTCTTTGTTCATATTTCTCCATTTCTTGAAAGCTTCAGAAACCGTAGAGAAAGAATAGTGGGCGAAACAGTATTGTGTTGCAATATTCAGCCATATGGGCAGCACCTGAGGGCAGGTGAAGAAAATATGCAGGTTATATTCCGAGTTTTCCATGCACAGTGGACAGATGGCAGGCCCGTGCCAATTCCGTTTTTGAAGAATTTCCCATGTGATGTTCCTATTGTGGAAAACCAACCATGCGAAGATGATGATCTTTGTGGGGCATCCTGATTTCTAAAATATAGGGGGGAATATCTCTCAAGAATTGTCTACCTCAGAATTTATGAACTGCAAATATATATGTTTTACCTTCATAGTTGCAGATCCATCCATTCCCTTCCATATAAGATAATCTTTAACCTCAGAGCGATAAATACCATGTCCCCGCAGCCTTGTTATGATATTATTCCATTGTACCGCCATTTCCTATTGGAGCTGGAGTTCGTTTGCTGTTTTCCATAAGGGGATAGCTCCATCCTAGTTTTTAATGGCACTGGCCCAGAAGAAGATCCCCCGACTATGTAACGCTCTCATCAAGTCTGGGGAGATCTGAATTTTACCTGCCCCTCCAGCAAATTCATCCCTACCAATCATAATTTTAGCTCCCGTTTGGAATTTCCAAATAAGATTCTGTCAGAAGAATGGCTCCAGTTTCCTAAAACCTCTCCATATGGAAGATCCATAAGGGGATCCAATGGTATTTTCCTTGATCCAAAAAGATATATCCATGTTGTTCATATATTTTGCACGGATGGCCAAACTCCATAATGAATCCCCCATAATTGCCCTCCACGTAGATTTTCACAGAAGTGCTTTTCTGAATTGGGCAATGTCTAAAATGCCCGCTTTGGCTGCGCCAGCGCAGATAATTTTGTTAGATGGAATTTGTATTGATCCTTGTCACATCTCCATATAAAATTTGCAATCATCCTGTTCAAGTTCTTTATTATAGTGGATGGAATGAAGAACAGGCGTGCCCAGTAGACCATTGTCTGGACAAGAACTGATTGTGTCAGGATCATGCGTCCGCTTTTTGTTAAACACAGATACTCCCATGCTACTATTTTCTTATAGAATCGGTCAGTAATCTAGGTCCAATCCACTACCCGGTACCCCACAGCTTTCAAATTGAAACCCAAATACTTTATACCGTGCCTGAGAAGGATGGCTTGGATGTTAAAAATACAAGTGAGGAATTGGATCGAATTCCCATTAATATCCTCCACATGGAAGAAGGATTTCCCTTCATTCACTATCATACCAGTAGCGGCTTGAAATCTGACCAATATATAATGTAAACACAACCAAGTTTCTCTACACAGGATTGTTGATATTAGGATGTCGTCGACAAAAAAGTTGTGGGATATGTGTATCCGTCTGCATATAGGAAGAGTCCGACGGGAATTTATTTGAACTTTCTTCCTGATATGGAGCCTAAGAGAATCCATAATCAGAATGAAGAGGAGAGGAGACAAGGAGCAGTCTTGTCTAAGCCCCTTGGCAACTTTAAAAAAAGGGGTGGGATAGCCACTAATCAAAATAGCATAATTTACCTCCTCCACGCACGCCATGATCCACCTTGAACACCTGTGGTTTAAGCCAATCTTGGCTAGAAGACAGTGGATATAGCCCTAGTCCACACTATCATACACCCTTTGTAAATCTATTTTAAATAGGGCAGCTTCCATATTCTTAGAATGCATAGAATGCAAAGCTTCTTCAGTAAGGGCCACGGCGTCCATGATATTCCTGTCCTTTAGAAAGCCATGCTGTTCGGGGTAGAGATGCAGGGATAACACATTCCTAACTCGAATGGCAATAATTTTAGAGATCGTCTTGTATAGGACATTGCATAAAGATATAGGTCGATATTCAGAGAAGCATGCCGAGTGAGTTTTTTTAGGAATCAGAGCAATGTATGTGGATGTGATACGGTGGTTAATATATCCATTTAGTCTGGATTCTTCGACTATATTTAGGATGTCATCCTTGAACAAGTCAAAGAAACGGATGAAGAAATTAATAGACCACCCGTCTGGCCCCGGGCATCTATCCTTCTGAAAGGATTTCATTGTCGCCAACAATTCATCCTACGTGACTTCAGAAAAGAGGGCTTCGTTTTGAATTTCATCGAACATGGTGGGGTACATTTCAATGCCCCATCGTATGTCTTCAATTTGACTACCAATCTCTCTACTATAGGCCCTGTTGAAAAAATTAATTCCTGCACGCGATATATCCTCTTGAGTATAAAAAGATATTCCAGCTTCATCTTTAATTTCCCAGATCATGTTTTTCTACCTCTGCCTATTGGCAAACCTGTGAAAAAACTTGGTGTTTTTATCACCCTCCTTGAGCCAAATGGCTTGGCTCTTTAGTTGCCAAGTAGATTCCTCCTCTGTCAGTATTTTTCGTTTCCTTTTTTTAAGGTCCCAAATTTGTCTACGAATATGTGAGGAAATGGCATCACTTTTAAAGCAGGAGGATAAGAGTTGCAGGTATTTATCAATACCTTTCAGTTCCTTTCTATTACGTTCTGTTTTCTCCCGTTGCCACATTTTAACCTTTCTATGCAATTGAGACACGCAGATAACAAAATCCGATGTCTGTCGCCGAATCGGTCCAAATTGTTGCCGCCACGACTCTTTTACAAAGTTATTAAAGTGCTCATCGGATAGCCACATTCCGTTGAATTTGAATGGGTATACCGGTTTGAATACCTCATTGTTCCATTGAATATATATTGGGCGGTGATCAGAGATGTCGAAAGGAATGATTTTCGTCTACGGCAAACTGAATCTATCAATCAATTTTCCATGGAGGATATATCTGTCCAGTCTTTTAGCCAGGTAAGCATCATTTGACCGCTCGTTATCCCAAGTGGGCCCTCGAAAATCCCGCTGTATGTCTATAAAATTATTTTGGATGATGGCATTACGAATCATGCATCCTATCGGGTCCATTTTCCTGCCATTGCCCCAAATCTCATCGTTACACAATGTACTGTTAAAATCACCTCCAATCAACAAGGAATCCATATCAAAAAGTTCACACGCTAGAAGTTTTTCCCAGAATGGAAAGCACTATCTATGAGGAGCATATATATTTAATATGTGCACAAGATCTGAACAATTACGAAAATAGGCTAATATAAGAATGCCTGCAAAACATTAGAAAGCAATCGCTTTAACCCAAGTAGGATCCCATAGAACAGCAAGCCCCCCAGACAAACCTACAACATCAGTGGCCACCATATGCCAAGTAGGGAACATTATTCTAAAATAAGAAATGGTCTAGGAACAATCATGCATAGTTTCCCGAATCAAAATCAATTTGGACTTTGTAGATCTAAAGAGGTCCTTTAGAGCCAAAAACTTCGGGTCTGCTCCAAGGCCCCGGATATTCATAGACATGATGTTATTAATTTCGTTCTTCAGATGGCTGACTAGCTCTAAGAGGCCCTTTTGTAGAGAAATCATCTGAAGAAATTTCTGAAACAAGAATTTCAATTAGATTTAGGTCCCTGGAAGTCGTATCCTTTCTTCCCTTTCTCCCTCTAAAGTGTCTACTTCCCCACTTTTCTTTGTGGTGGATAGCAATATTTCCGGCAGATTTTGGACTAATGACCGGGGAAGGAGAACGGTCGGGTTTATGTATGATGAGAGGCTTTAAGTTTAAAGAAGCTCGTTTCATGAGCAGATCAATATCACAATCAATAGAATTTTTTTAGAGAATGATAGAGAGTTAAATGGAGTATAAGACTCCCGAATAGCCTTTCCTTTAGGATCCACTCAATGAACATGAGAAGGATTCCCAGCGGGGAGGGAAGGGGATGCAGAAAGGGTCATAGGAGAGGATGAGACATATTGAACGAAAAGGGAAGGGCCCGCCAGGGACGATTTATCAATCGGGGGAGGGGAATGGCTATATCTGGAGAGGGTTCAGGAGGATGTGGAGGTAAAGAGAAGCGTTGTCGAGATGTGGGTGGATCAAAGAGAGGCCATTGAGAGAGCTTGGGCGAGAGAGCATCCCGGGGATAACAAACATCAGAGCCAATATCCCAACCATGTGGTCCAGCAGATAATGAGTGGGATTGCAAAGGACCAGAGGATCTATCCCTGGGCGAGCCTTTACTTGGAGAGGACCGGGATCTCAGATTAAGCAAGCCTGAAAATGGATCGACACTGAGAGGCAGAGTCAAATGATCTACCTGACTTGCATAAAATAGATGCATTATTACAAGGTCATTTTATAAGAGATACAAAGGATTACTTTTTTTTTTCTCTTCTTTATCAGAATGATAGCTTCTCCTATATTTGTTGTTGAGACGGTTACTATTTCAACCCATTCAATCTGACACATTAAATTATTAATCGATTTACATAAACTAATATTACAAAGACGGTGATGTAAATTAAATAGTTAATTAATATATAGTAATTTTAAATATATTAAATGTTTAATTTTATGTAAAATTTTAATTTTTTATAAATTAATTTGAGTAATTAAGTTGTTTTTTAGTGAGAATTTTTGGAAGTTTGAATTTTTTCTCATCTAATTTTTTTAAAATCTGGTAGGAATTTTATTGAAATCACAAGCTTGATGAGTACCCCAGCCAAAAACCAATCTTAAAAAAATAATACAAATGAAGATTTCACCGTCAAAAGTTTCCACCAAATTCAGCACGGGAAAAGTCCAAAAAATTACAGTTTTATTTAAAATTATTATTATTGAATAAAAATACAATTTAAGTTAAACACACACACACACACACACACACACAGATATATATATATATATATATATATATATATATATATTATATTATTATATATATATTGTAAGCTGGGGGCGGGACTCTCCGATTTACATGTCCATTATGTACCCCTGCTACGGGGGGGGTAAGCCAAGATTTGAACCCAGACTTCCGGTTCAGTGAGACTTATTTCCACGGCCCTTGTTGCTTGAGCTAACCCATGTGACATATATATTATATATATATATATATATATATATATATATATATATATATATATATATATATAATGTATAACAAGATTTTAGCTCGATGCAAAGCTTTTTGTTACAATATTATGAGCCAATATATCGTGGCTTATCAATACCACATGTCCAAAATAACCTATAACTCACTTCATATAACACTTGTTTATAAGACATTTACACACTGCCTTTCTTACAATATCATTAGTCAATATGATGACTTATCAATACCGTATTTCCACTACTACAAGAAGGGCACTTTTAAGACATTTTTTGAAGACAAGAAATATTTTGTGTTAAAAAATCACTTTTTATTTTAGTTTTTTTACATTAAAATTTAATACCAATTGAATTGTCTTAAATATAAAATTTAGGACAAAAATAGTTCGAGACAAAAATATTTTAAGACAAAGTAGTTTGAGACAACAATATTTTAAGACAAAAATATATTTAAGACAAAACCGGTTTGAGACAAAAATATTTAAAGGAAAAACTTTACATTTAAGACAAAAATATTTTAAGACAAATTTATATTTAAGACAAAAACAGTTTGAGACAAAAATATTTTAAGACGAAACTTTATATTTAAGACAATGGTCACTTAAGACAATGAAAATGAAGATGAAACACATTTAAGAGAATTAACAATTAAGTTAAAACCATATCAATTTAAAACAATATTATCTAGCACTTGCAAATTGACTCAGACATTGCACTTTAAGTCTGCCAACTAGCAGGCTACTATTGTCTTGTGCCTATACCGAGGTTGTTATTTCACTCACCATTCATGTTATCTTATATAAATACAATGATTTGTTGGACCCTTTGTTTTTTGGGGGTATATGACTCTGAAGAATGTAATAATTGTTCCTAGCGGTATTTCCCAGACCATAATTCTTCTTCTGTCCCTTCGATCTTTGTTGATTGTAGTATACCAAGGGGGGATAATATGGGGTACAAATGGAGGTATTGTTTGGTCAATTTAGTGTTGTCTAAATTGCTATCATAAATTGTCAACCCGGGGCTCGTAAGCTGATGAAGTGAAGTGTACAATATATACTTAAGCAACCTTTCCTAGTTCTTTTTGTCGTTTTTAGTTTATGTTTAACTTATCTTCCTAATGTGATGTGATGAAGTTATAAACAAGTGAGTGAATGTGTGTGTATGTGGCGATTTCTAAATGCTTCTTGAATTTTAAAGAGAAAACATGAACAATAACTTGAAATGGAATTAAAGCTTCGAATGAAAGTAAAGCATCAAACAAAAAGACCAATGGCACTAGTCCAATACCTTTACTGCTGATAAGAATGAAAATGACATCTACATTAACTCAGCTGAAAGCAAGAACACTATTCTAACTTCTCTATTGAATCTAAAGCAATGCAAAAATTAAGTGACAAATCACACTACTTCATTCTCCCTTAACATTCTGCCTTTAGCTAAATTGATCATGTGAAAAAGAGTTAGGAGTGAATTAGGAATATGAGTCTAAAACTAAATAAACCAAGCTGCAATTAAATGATGTTTTGGTCCCATAAAAGTTAGTGAATTATGATAAAAAGAACCATCAAAAGATTAGCAACTTGACAAAACTTGATAAAGTAACTAGGCAAGGAAATTAACTAAGCAAGGAAACTAATGAAAATCAAAGCGAAAGTCAGCAGTTTAGATAAGACAACTTCAGATGCCACTAGTGTTAAAAAGAAGGAAAAGCACATTGTCCCGGGCTCCTAATAAAGCTGTAAAAACACACACTGATCAGTCATGAAAAGTATAGAAACATAAAGCAGCATGATTCAAAATTGTACATTAATATACATGGTAAATTAGAAAAAAAAAGAATGCAGGAAAGCAAATTTAAGAGCTACTGTACAATGGTTGTAGCAGACAGGGGCCCTCCATCCACTTCAACCAATTAAAAGATCAGCTACGCAGGTAAGAACAGAATTGTCTTCTTGGTATTAAATCAGCACATAATAAAATACAGTGGAGAGCGTAAACGCTATATAAAAGAGTCTTTCAATAGAGTTTACAATAGCAAAAGATTAACTTCCAAAAGATAACTAATCAGCGTGTAGAAACGCTTTATTTATAGTAGGAACACCAACTGTTCTGTGCGTAAACTAAGCTAACTAAAAGCTTATGCAAAAGACACGTTCAGCAACACCGTGCATGGATTTAGGGAACGGTCATCATGGTTAATAAATCCGTTGTTGGATTCTTGTCCCCTACAGTCTTCGTGGCTAAAGGAGAGGCC